>PVIU01006074.1:0-105620 GCA_004026605.1 Ondatra zibethicus | reverse complement strand
CCAAGACTTTAAGCTCAGCACTGGGGAAGCTAAGGCAGGAACACTGCAAGTTCAAGGCTAGCCTGGGCTACATAACAACATACAGGTCTGTTGTGAGATATTAGATTACACCGTGTAAAGATATGTCACTATGGTTGATTTAATAAAAAGATAAATGCCCAATAACTAGGCAGGAGGTATAGATAGGACTTCCAGATAGAGAATTCTGGAAAGAAGAAATGGGGAGTCACCAGTCACATGCAGAAGAGGTAAAAGCCACAAGCCATGAGGCAGCACATAGATTAAGTGAAATGGGTTAATTTAAGTTGTAAGAGCTAGTTAGAAACTAGTTAGAAACAAGCCTAAGCAAAGGCCAAGCTTTCATAACTAGTAAAAAGTACACCATGTTTTCCTCTCCATGTGGTTATCTGAGAACTGTCTGGCGGAACAGAGAAAGACTCATTAAAGGGGTCTATCTGAGATATCATATAGTAAGGCCCTGTCTCAAAAAGAAAAACAAACAAAAAATAAAATGTGATTACTTGGGAAGACTATGCCTGTGAATTATGTCTCCAGTTCAGTTTATCACTAGCTCACGGGTGGATCAACCCATTCAACAGTTCTCCCCTCAAGAGGTGACCTCAAGGTGACCGACACACTGGCACTACCGTGGGAACATCAGACGTGATCTTTTCCCCTTCTTGCGGTGATTGTTATTACCTGCCTTCTGTTTGAACATGTTTGAGCCTAAAATGTCAAGACCCAATTTTTACAGTGACGTTTCTGAGTGCTGGTCTTTTACTGAGGAGAGAAGAGGTCATTTCTGAATTCATTAGAGGCAGTTATTCACTCAATGTAAAATATGGTGCGTTGGGCAGTGGTGGCGCACACCTTTAATTCGAGCACTTGGGAAACAGAGGCGAGTGAATCTTGGAGTTCAAGACCAGTCTGGTCTACAGAGTGAGTTCTAGAATGGCCAGGGCTACACAGAAACCCTGTTTAAAAAACAAAACAAACTGTAGGTGGAGACCACTTGTTGGTTCCTAGCTGCCCAGAAATACTCACACAGAAACTGTATTAATTAAAACATTGCTTGGCCAATCACTTAGGTGTATTGCCAGCTAGCTCCCATATCTTAAACTAACCCATTTCCATTATTTTGTATTTCACCATGAAGTTCATGGTTTACTGGTAAGATTCCTGGGTGTCTGTCTCCTTCAGCAGCTACATGGCATCTCCTTGACCCCACTTACTCTCTCCACATATATTTTGTAGCCTGGCTATATTCTGTTAAGCCAATGGCCAAAAGCAGCTTCCTTATTAACCAATGGCAATAAAACATATTCATAGCATACAAAGGGGAATCCCACATCACCTCCCCTTTTCTGTCTAATTAAAAAGGAAGGTTTTTAACTTTAACATTGCAGGATTACATACAACAAAACAGTTATCAACCAAGAATTACAGTTACAATATTTAGTCCATCTACATTTGGCAAATTAAGGAAAATACTCTATCATCTATCCTATTTTTGTGAGTCTAAAGTTTTATATCTAATCTATCTTTTATAATTACAACTATCTTTCTTCACTCCATCAAAGACCCCAGGAGGATATAATATTACCTAAGTTAACAGGAAAGTTCCACTGTAATATTGGGGCATCTACCTTCAGCCTATAGGCCCATAGTATCTGACAGACTTCCACATGAAGCAGGAAATTTGAAAAACTGTCTTGCCTCTATTGGTAATTTGTCAGTCACTTTCTTCTGTGTCCTGCAGAATGTCTGGCAGGCTCTTTTATGAAGCATGAACCCTGAAGGACTGTGGTTGGGAGGTCCTTCTGTCTATGTGTTGCTTTTATTGGTTAATAAATAAAGAACTGGCTTGGCTTATAGCATAGGAGGAGAAAGGTGGAGTTAGAGAGAAGCCATGGATCCACCAGAGATAGAAGCTGTGAATGTTAGCCAGTAAGCCACAGCCACATGGCCGTATCCAGATTAATAAAAATGGGTTAAATTAATATGAGAGCTAGCCAGTAAGAAGCTAGAGCTAATGGGCCAAGCAATGATTTAATTAATACAGTTTCTGCATGATTATTTTGGGGCTAAGCAGCTGGGAACCAACATGTGGCCTCCTACTACAGGACTGTCTCACTTTTAGGCAAGTTCAGTAGTCATTTTTCTTCAGGTCCTGCATGTCCAGTTTATACAGCATACTATCAAGCAGTCCAGGCAAGACCAGTTTCTTGCCCAAATGACTAACAAACTCTATAAGGGGTTTCTTCAATGCCCATCATCCTCTTGAAGTAGATTATTGCTTCCAGGAGCAGATGTGCCTCATTGTCATGAAAAGCCCTAAGTTCTTAAACATTTTAAATGCCATATTCTATTAGTCTTTGAAAAGTTTGAAGAATAACTATCCATCTGAAATATATCTCTGTACATCTAGAAAACCTAACTAACATGACTACAAACTTGACTATTATAGATGACTATCTATTAACCTATATTTTTAATTATACATTACATTTCTAAAGGAGCTACACAAATACAATACCTGAATCAAGAGCAGAAATATACATATAACAAAACTGACCTTAAATTTGTATCAATAAACCAAGAACCATATCAATGCAAAGTATTCATCTCTATAGCATATCACCCCCTAAATGCAAACAAACATTTATGAACAATATTTGGGAATTTGAGTGTAGTTCTCTCCAAACTGGTTCCTGCCTTTTGTTGGGTAAAGTAGTTTTAGGGGTTTATGGAGATCTTTCAGGGGCTCTTGTTCCATCAAACCACATTAGTCTGGAAGGAATCCACAGGTTCTAATCCCCTGTGGAAACAAAAGAAGAACCTCTTTTCCAAAGTAGCATGTTCTTAAACCCAAATTTTGAAGTCAAGATACCTTTAAAGTATATGTGCTGGTTTAGCTTAGCAGTCCCCAGAACTAAATGTCTCTCTGAATTCAAAAAATTTAAAGAAAACACAATAATACACATAATCCAGACTCCCTGCATATTTTCCATCTTTACTTGACTTATTTTCTTTACTCTTTTAATCTATGACTGTCTGCCCTCTTTTATATTACTTTTAAAACTGTCTCTTTAAAGACTTTATCTATCCTTTTGTTTCTTCTCTCTCCCAAGCCTACGTAGACCTTTTTAAACAGACTGTGTCTCATTTAGAGTTCTTTTATGTCTGAATCTGTCCTATTGTGTATCTGAAATCCTTTTCTGACAAGTAGCATTTTAAAATGGTAAGTAGTGTAGTTGCGGCAGTCCTGGATGCTGGCTCTGCCTCTCTTGGCCTTTCAATATGGTGGAGGTATGTTCACTGCCTCTGAGAGACATTCACATTGCCCCAGCTCCAGGGTCACAGCAGGTCTGTGTCACCATTAAGCAATTTGTAACAGACTGCTCACAGACCCCATTTAAGTGCTCGGCCTCTTGAAAGAGCCAGAACTGTTCCTGCAACTAGCAGGAACCAATAAGCCCTCCCCTAAAACAGCCGTGCAGTCCTGCTCACCAACAGCAAACAGAGCCCATCCCCCCCAAAAATGTGGCTACCAAGAAGCTGCACTAAACTCTGTTTTTTTGTGTGTCTAGAATTCCTTCCCAAGCTCTCTCAGGTTTTATGTGGATATAGTTGCCTACATTGTGGTGCCAATCTGTAAGCTGAGAATAAACCACTTGTTTGTTCTCAGCTTCCTGGACCTGAAATAATCACACAGAAACTGTATTAATTGAAACACTGCTTGGCCAATCATTTAGGCATATTGCTGGCTAGCTCCTATATCTTAAACTTACCCATTTCCATTATTTTGTATTTTACCACGAGGCGCATGGCTTATGGGTAAGGTTCCTGGGCGTCTGTCTCCTTAGGCAAGTACATAGTGTCTCCTCGACTCCACCTACTCTCTCTATATATATCTTTTGTAGTCTGGCTATATTCTGTTAGCCATTGGTTGAAAGCAGCTTCTTTATTAACCAATGGCAATAAAACATATTCATAGTATACAGAGGAGAATCCCACATCACAAAACAAAAACCATGGTGCTTAAGTCGAATGTAAGTTGATAGTATGTAAACAGCCAAGCATGAAATGCATTATGTCCTAAACTAGCACCAAGAGGAAGTCAAATTAATGACAAAACCTTCTTGTTGATGACAACTTTGTAAATCTTGTTTATTTTACACATGCGGGTATTTTGTGTACATGTATGTCTATGTTCTTCATAGATGCGTGGTTGCCTTTGGAGGCCGGAAAAGGATAACAGATCCCCTGGAACTGGAGTTAAAGAAAGTTGTGGACCACCATGTGGGTGCTGAGAATTTAACCCAGGTCCTCTGGAAGAGCAGTCAGTGCTCTTAAATCTTCTGTAGCCACACTTGTCAATGGATAATTTTTTTAAAGTTATTGGTCAGAGCATAATCCTGAAGACTAAAACAGCAACTTAGGCCATGAAATGTGAGCCTGTGTTAACAGCCTAGATGAAAAGTAAATCTTCCAGGTTTTCAACATGTTCAGTGTAGTGGTTCATGATACTGACATTGAATACATTTTCTCATAAACAAATGTTCAGTGAACAAAAGAATAAAATAGCCATGATGAGATAAATGGAAAGTGGGATGTTACTACAAGAATTTTTTAAAGATTTATTTATTTATTTATTATGTATACAGTGCTCTGCCTGCATGTGTGCCTGCACACCAGAAGATGGCACCAGATCTCATTAGATATGGTTGTGAGTCATCATGTGGCTGCTGGGAATTGAACTCGGGACCTCTGGAAGAGCAGCTAGCAAGCACTCTTAACCTCTGAGATCTCTCCAGTCTTTCTACAAGATATTTGACAGGGAAAGTCTAAAAAAATATTATTAAGGAAAGACAAAGGAAATATAATTAAAGGAAGAAGCATGTAATATCTTATTTCAGATAAAACAAAACAAGAGGAGAGCTATCTCAGTGGTTAAGAGTAGAGGACCTTGGTTTGGTTCACAGGACCCACAAAGGACAACTCACAACTCTAGTTCCAAGGGAGTATAATGCCCTCTTCTGGCTTCCCTAGGTTCCTGCATGCACATGGTGCACATAAATTTGCACATACATGCAAAAACAATTTAAAAAATACTTAAAGTGGAAGTGTATTCTATATAACAATTTTCTTTTCTTTGAAGATACATAGAAAATTAGATAGTTAACATTTTAACTGGATGCCCATTATTTTGATTTCTTTGGTCAGGTAATTTTCAGCGAGAGCCAATTCTTTCTTAGATTTCCTCAGACCTTGGTTACTTCTTTAGGAATGAAAGCCTCTTTTGGTTTAATGGGATGAATAAACTGGTGTAGATCGCCCTGCATCTTGCATTGGTTTTGTTGCTTTATGGGGACTCTCTTGTTCCTACCATGTGCTGTCAGGCATTCGTGCTGTTTGCTTCCCTCAAATGTTTGGGACTTCTTGCTTATCTTATCATGTTTATAATGTCACAATTAGGTTGGACTATTTGGTGACTGCAGTGTTTCGGCTCTTGAAGTTCCTTGTTTTCTTGGCAACTGGTGCAGTTCCTAAATAGGAAGGGAGACTATATGGTCATCAGGCATCTCTTTGGTGCTTTCCAACCATGTAGCCAAGGAAAACTTTATCCCACTTACCTTTGATGGCTGTAGTTTATCCCTCTTGGCCTGGCATAATTATGAATTATGCTTTCTTTCACTAGACTATGTCCCAATTTAGACAATAAATTATATTTTCATGTGGCTTACAACCCAAGGCAAAGACTGGAATATTGTGTCATTTTCTCTCTATGGTCTCAACACTCACTTTGGCAATGTCTGGCAACAGATATCCCAGTTAATTTAGAAAGCAGAATTCATAGCTTTGACCTGGGGCACACGATTCGTGCCAGGATCCTGGAGAAGAAAGACTGATTCGGTTTCTCTCTGGCAGTATAATTAATCATCTTACTGGCTGCCTGCCTCTTTCATCTACAGAGGAGTAAACTGGTTTTTTTTTAATTCCTGATGTGTGTTATCATCCATGTCCAACCCAACCTATTTTAATATTCAATGTTAATTTTATAATTGTACCTATAATACCACTCCAGAAGATAATAATTACAGGCAAGGTGTGAAAATTTCATTATATGTTAGGCATGGTTGAAGCTCTTGATTTCTTTCCATTTTCCCAACTGCACTGTGAGGTCATTTCTAATCTTTCCATTTTCTGGCTATGAAAATCGAGGAATAGGAGGGGTAAAGATCTCGCCCCAATGCATGAAGATTCAGAAAGAATAAGCAACTCAGTAGAAACAGCAGTTGACTTCAGGGCTCATAGTACGACCACCTAACGCACTTCCATCAGTCAACTCCTCTTCCTAGCTCTCCAGAGCTGCACAAGGTTGAACGCTGCTTCAATAGGTCTGTCCTTTCTGTGGAACTTGAAGCAGCAAGTTATCCCAGGAGCTCAGAGAAGCGTCATGAACTCGGAACTGAGTAAACAGCTTCCTGACTTTGGTGTAAATGACTCCTGTGTCACTCACTGCCTGCCAATCAGTCCTTTCATACTTGTGCATCTCAGCCCTTCTGGCTGCTATATCAATCTAGAAAATTCTATGTAGAGCTGGCATAAAAGTAGAAAGTAGCCCATAGAGATTTGTTCACGGTCCCTGGGCATTCTCAAAGGAGAGTCCCTTTACAGTGTGTATGCCCAAATCACAGTATTTTAAATCTGAAAGAGGCAGAAACAACAGAGGTCAATCCCATCATTTTGCAAATAAGAAAAGAAATTACAGGGAGATGGAGTTACTTACCCACATCTCACAGTTAATTCCCACTTCTCACAGCTAATTCGTGTAATTAGTGATGAGGCCACAATTGCCACCCAGTGTCCTAACAAAACCACTGTTCTGTTCATTCTGTCCCTCGGCCTCGTTCCTTCCTTGCTTCGGGAACAGAAAGCGAAAAGCAACAGAACCCTGCCACTTTGTGTATAGAAATGATCGATTTTTTTATCTAAAGGCTCACAGTTTTGGGAGAGAAATTACTGCTTCACCTTTCAAACAAATTTAAGTCAGTAACGGTCTCTCTCATAGCTCTCTGTCATTTTTTTTAAAGGTTTTTCTTTTTCTGTGATATATAAATTGACTCAGGAAGCCATGTGACTTTTCACCCCCAAGATTACACTGACTCTTATCTGTTCAAATTAGCATTTTCTTCTGGATTGGCGCCCCTGCCAAGATCAACAGGCTTAGAGGCCAGGGCTTAAGGTGAACATATCACCCCTCGGCTAGGAAAGAAGAAGAAATTTCCTACATTAAGACTAATGAGTTTCAAAAGGTGAACGCTTTGCTTTTTCTCTTTGGTTCTGGTTTTGTTCCACTTCCTGGCAGCAGCCAGCTTTCTGGAGGTGTACTAGAAATGACAACATTCACGAGGTTAAAAAGAAATGGGGCATGAAGTCAAGAGAAGGGGAGAAAAGAGAGGTGTTTCATAACTTGTTAAGAGACAACTATTTCACATTCTAAGCAAACAAAAATACATTCTTGTCCGGGAACAGAAGGAGACGTGCAAAGAAAAGACTTTGGGTAGAGGGGCTAATAAATTTTTGTCATTTGTTTGGGGAAAATATATTTATTATCAAGATCTTGTTAGAACAATTAAGCTTTAAAAAAACACCACTTTCTCATAAGTCAAGATAAAAATGAGTAAGATTAATAATGCCTCTTCATTGACACCCCTCCCCTGTCTTCTTTTCTGAATCACCACTACTGCTCTAGTCCAAACAGGTCCCCCACCCACCCACGCCTGGGTCACTGTTAGTTCTTCCTGTAGATGTACTAGTATGTGTGTATGTGTAATAGCATGTTCATGTACATATGAGTAAAGATCAGAAGATAACCAGGTGTAGTAGTTTGAAAGAAAATGACCCCATAGGCCCATAGGAAGTGGTACTTTTAGGAGGTGTGGCCTTGTTGGAATGGGTGTGGCCTTATTGAAGGAAGTTTGTCACTGGGGATGGGCTTTGGGGTTTCAGAAGTTCAAGCTAGGCCCAGTGTCACCTCTTCCCAATGTCAGTGGGTCCGGATGCAGGACTCTCAGCTACTTTCCAGAACCATGCCAGCCTGCATGCCTCCATGCACCCTGCGATGAAGATAATGGACTAAGCTTCTAAGTTGCCCCACCTTACAAAAAGTCTTTCTTGTTTGTCACAGCCAGAACCTGGAAAGAACCTAAATGCCCCTTGATCGAAGAATGGATAAGAAAAATGTGGTACATTTACACAATGGAGTACTACACAGTAGAAAAAATTAATGACAGCTTGAATTTTGCAGGAAAATGGATGGAGCTAGAAAACATTATTTTGAGTGAGGTAACCCAGACACAGAAAGACGTTATCACATGTACTCACTCATAGGTGGTTTTTAAATATAAAGCAAAGAAAACCATCTTACAAACCACAATACCAGAGAATTTAGACAACAATGAGGACACTAAGAGAGACTTACATAGATCTAATCTACATGGGAAGTAGAAAGTAGAAAAAGACAAGATCTCCTGAGTAAATTGGGAGCATGCAGACCTTGGGGGAGGATTGAAGAGGGGAGGGGAGAGGCAGGGAGGGCAGCAGAGAAAAATGTAGAGCTCAATAAATATCAATAAAATAAAATAAAGTCTTTCTTTTGTCAGAGTTGCCAAGGTCAGCCAGGCGGTGGTGGTACTGCCTTTAATCCCAGCACTCAGAAAGCAGAAGCGGGAGGATCTCTGTGAGTTCAAGGCCAGCCTGGTCTACAGAGTGAGTTCCAGGACTGTTTCACAGAGAAACCCTTCCTCAAAAAACAAGACAAGAGTTGCCATGGTCATGGCGTCTCTTCGCCACAGCAGTAGAAACCCTAAGACACCTGGGAAAGCCAATTTTCTCCTTCCTCCTGTGGGTCTCGGCATCAAAATTAGGTCATCAGCTCATCAGGAAAAGCCCTTACCTGCTCAGCCATCTCATCAGCCTCTGTTTTATTTGCTCAGTAGCTCTTTTCCTATACACACACACACACACACACATCTATTTGTACATATCTAGATGTACATATATCTATATGTCTGCTTATGCATTTGCTATGAGGTCTCATTTCAGAGATGGGGCTTGACGACTTGGTGTGCCACCCCTGTGGTTCTTGAAAATATTTATTGAGTGAGTGACACTATGTGAGTCCCTCAACATTTCAGAGCATCTTGAGTTCAGGAATACCAGATTCTCCCCCTGTTCCTTCTGTGTTTTTGTGTCTCTGTCTGTCTCTCTGCGTGTGTGTCTCTCTGTCTCTCTCTGTTGTGTGTGTGTCTGCTTGTGTGTGTAAGACAGAGGTCGACGTCACTCAGGAGCCATCTATCTTGAGTTTTGAGGCAGGGTCTCTCACTGGGACCTGGGCTTACTGATTAGGCCAGGCTGGCTGACCAGAACACCCCAGGAATCCCGCCTCTGCCTTCCCAACTGAGAATGCATCGCACCTGTCTATGCATCGCACCTGTCTATGCATCATACCTGTCTATGCATCGCACCTGCCTTTTCACATAGCTCCTGGGGTTTGAACCCAGGTCTTCACGCTTGCCAGTAATCACTTTAACACTAGAACTATTTCTCCAGCCCCGTCAGAGAGCTTCCTTATCCTCCCATGGAAGCTATTCTTATCTTACCTGCCTCAAAATCACCTGGAAATATTTCATCTCCGAAATTTTGACCCCTACAGAAATAACACCCTGCTCTTCAGTCTTTGAGTCACCCTCAAGCAACAAGACACAAACAAGCCAGCCATACCAGTTTTGGCCTATAATCCCAGCACTGATGAGGCTGATGTAGGGAGATGGGAAGTCTGAAGCCAGCCCAGGTTGCATCGCAAAGCACCTGCCTTGCAGAAGCAAGGACTGGAGATGGAGCTCTGTGCTGTCGTAATAGAGTGTTTGCTTGGAACCCACAAGGCCTATGTTCCGTCCCCAGAACAAGAAAGAAGGAGGGAAGGAAGGAAGAGAGAGCGAGAACAAGAGAGAGAGAAAAAGAGAGAGTGCAAATACTAGATATTTATGACTTTAAAATCCAAGCTAAGAAGGCTGCCAAACTCCAGGGAGGTGGAGAGAGCAGAAGTGGCTGCCGCGACTGCACCACAGCTCGGCTCTGCTCATTTCTTCACAAAACTTCCCTGAGTGTATTTGGAGTTGAGTTAATTTTAGAATAATAACCCTGTGATCCATATAAACGAAGCATACATTGCTTTTTTTTTCAAATACAGAGGAAATTTGAGGATATATGGATATATGAGGATGTATGAGTATAAATGGAGGAAATTATCCTGTGGACAACTTTTGAATTCTTAGTAATGATGAGAATCGTAACACCCAGGTATTGCGCTCTTACCAGGTGCCAGGTATGTTGTATATATTCAATGATCTAAGGCAATTTCACAACAATCACGTATCATAAGTTTTAAAAGTGAGGGTTAGCCAGCACTCGCACAGGTAGAAGGGGGTTCAGTCTGGATTCTAAAGAGTTTCCTGAATCTAACAATTTATAATCTTAAGTGGTACCCTACATCATTTGCCACCGCTAACAGTTTACCTCTGGTGGTCTTGTCTCATGAGGAGATGAACTAATAAGTGATTGACTACATTGTGCAATTAAAGACCATTCACGGGTTTCCATGTCCCCAGCAATCCTCTCCACACGCTGTGGCTTTAACTGTCCTAGTCTCCTCCGTTTCGCTGTGACCGAACTCTCAAACCACAAACAGTTTGAGGACGAAAGCAACTTATTTCACTTTACAGACCTCTCACTACCATTAAGAGAAATTGGGGCAGGAAGTAAAGCAAGAACTTGAAGCAGAAACCACAGAGAAATGTTGTTCACTGGCGTGTGCTTAGCTAGCTTTCTTACGTAAGCCAATACCACCTGCACAGGGAATGGGGCCTCCCACAGTGGGCTGGGCCCCCCTTAGATTAAAGATATCCCACAGACCTGCCAACAGGCCAGTCTGAACTGGACATCCCTCAATTGAGACTCCTTTCTCAGATGACTCTAGGCGATGTCAAACTGGCAGCGAGAGCTAAGTAGGACACTAAGCCTTATGATCCTTTTAAGGTTAAGTCATTACCCTACAGTATGAGCAAAGTTTCTATCGGAAAGATAAACATTACTCTGTAGAGTACTGTAACAAACTACAGTTTATGAACTATGTATTAAAGGAATGCGATACTGGTCATAATCGACATATCAATGGACAATGTCAAACTCTTGAGGATCAAGGACTCTCAGAAGAAAACCTGGAACAGAAAGCCCTAAAAAAGTGAGGGGGTGCCAAAAAGCTGTTGGCTATGTGGGTTTTGAAATCTCCATCTGAAATGAAATGTTCAAGCTGAGGAAACCTTAAATGTCATCATCTATCTCCATCCTCTTTTATTACCACATCCAGCAAAATTGCCCCAACCAGAGAGGAAGCTTACCCCACAGTCTGAAATGGAATCGGTTGCTACTCAGTGTTAGGGAGATCATATCCAAGAACCTCATTCATTGCCTATTCCGATGTCTTGAGGGCGTTTCCTGCTGCTTTCCTTTGTGTTTGGTATTTTGTTTGTTGTTTTGAGAGATGGGGGTCTCACGTAACCAAGGCTTGCCTCAAACTCACCAGATGTGATGAAGCGAGGCTTCAACACTGCCCTCTTCTGCATCTGCTTTCCCAGCGCGAAGGCTATAGGCCACAGCCCCTGCTCCTGCTTCTTTGTGTTTTCTTCCGCTTGTTCCAGCATTTTAGTTCTTACTCTCCGGCCTTTGATCCATTTTTAGTTGAGTTTTGTATAGGATGAGAGACATGGGTCAAGTTTCAGTTTCTCGATTACATAATCCGGTTGTGCCAGTGTTGTATGTAATCCAGTTGTCCCCGTGTTGTATGTAATCCGGTTGTCCCAGTGTTGTATGTAATCCAGTTGTCCCTGTGTTGTATGTAATCTGGTTGTACCAGGATTGTATGTAATCCAATTGTCCCAGTGTTGTATGTAATCCCGTTGTCCCCGTGTTGTATGTAATCCAATTGTCCAAGTGTTGTATGTAATCTGGTTGTTCCAGTGTTGTATGTAATCCAGTTTTCCCATTGTTGTATGTAATCCAGTTGTCCCCGTGTTGTATGTAATCCAATTGTCCAAGTGTTGTATGTAATCTGGTTGTTCCAGTGTTGTATATAATCCAGTTTTCCCATTGTTGTATGTAATCCCGTTGTCCCCGTGTTGTATGCAATCCAACTGTCCCACTATTGTATGTAATCCGGTTGTCCCCGTGTTGTATGTTAAAGAGATATCACCTTCTCCAGTATATGTCTTTGGTGCCTTTTTTTTTTTTTAGCTCAGTTAGAAGAAGGTGTGTAGGTTTCTTTCTGGATCTTCACTCTGCCCTATTGACCCATGTGTCTGCTTCTTGTTTGTTTGGTTTTTATTATGTCAGTTCCATGCTATTTTAGTTACAATCACTCTGTAAGATCTTTAAATCAGGTACTGTAACGCCTCTAAATTTGATCTTTAGGTGTCTGTGCATGTGTTGGTGTGGGAAGATGTTTGCATGTGTGCTTGTATGTGGAAGCCGGAAGACCAATGTTGAGTGTCTTCCTCAACTGCTCTCCACCTTACATTTTGAAACAGGATCTCTCACAGAACCTGGAGCTTTCCAGTTTAGCTAGACTGGCTTAACTGGCAACACCTAGAGATCCTCCTGTCCCCCTTCCAGTGCTGGCATTATAGACACACACTGGCACACTTCTATCTGGCTCCTTCCCATCCAAATTCTGGTTCTGAGGTTTGTACATCAAGTACTTTACCCCACTGCATCAGATCTTCTGTTCCCTTAGATTTCATGTTTTTCAAAACTACTCAAGGTCTTTACATTTCTACATAAATTTTAGGGTTCAGTGTACTCTTTTTTTTTTGTTGTAGTGACTAAAGAATATCATTAGCATTTTAATGGAGACTGACCTAAATATGTAACTAACTTTATGTATGACCCTTTTAACAATGTTAATAGTAGTTAGGTCTGGCCAGGCGGTGGTGGCACACGCCTTTAATACCAGCACTCAGGGAGGCAGAAGCAGGCAGATCTCTGTGAGTTTGAGGTCAGCCTGGTCCATAGAGTGAGTTCCAGGACAGTCAGAGATACACAGAGAAACCCTGTCTCAAAAAACCAAAATAACAACAACAACAACAATAATCAGATTGTTCCAATGAAAAGCAGTATGGAGGCTTAAATATAAAACTAAAAAGAGTTCTAGCATATGACCCAGCTGTCCCACTTCTGGATATATATCTGAAAGAAATGAAATAACTATAGTAAAGAGATTCTTGCATGCTGTATTTATTGTGGCATTATACACACAGCTAAGCTATTTCATCTGTCTAGAAGTCCATCAATGGATAAATGGATAAAGGGAATGTGTGACAAATGCAGACAATAGTTTGTTATTTGGCCATAAAATACAATTCTGTTGTTTCTGGAAAAATGGATGTTACTGGAAAACATTGTATTGAATGAAATAAGCCAGACACAGGAAGATGAGTACCATGTGCTCTCTCGCTCTTATTTGGAAGTAACAACAAAAAATTTCAAGGTGAACGGAGGCTGGTGCTTACTGTAGTTTAGATACAGTATGGTTAGATCTAATGAGTAAAGTAAAGTGTGGAGAGAAAAGTAACAGAAGACAGAAGAGAGAGACATTTCTGACTCACTGCATAATTTTACACACACACACACCTACCAACTGTCTTTATCTGGCTTTGAGTAGGAGGCAGGGGAAAGAGGGAAGAGAGAAGATGCTGGGCTGGTACTAGGAGCATTCTGCCTCCGTTTGGGAAGAAGTCTATTCAAGCCACTAGCAAACTGCAACTCTGGTTTCAGTCACCACCACCCAGTTGGTTCAATACTTCAGTTTAGGGCAAGATGAAAGCAAGCAAATCTGATCCTGGAAGCAGAGGCAGCTGAAGAATTAGGACTTGACTTTGTCCAGTGCCCATCCTAGTTCAGCTCCACACCCTGGCCTCTCCACGCGGAAGAAACCCAAGCTCTAATTATCACTAGACACTCGAGCCCACAAACCCACTGCCCTAGTTCCTCTAGATTTTAAGAGAAATTGAGGTAGGATTCCCCTCTGTATGCTCTGAATATGTTTTATTACCATTGGTTAATAAAGAAACTGCTTTGGCCTATGACAGGGCAGAATAGAGCTAGGTGGGAGGGGAGGGGCTAAACTGAATGCAGGGAGAAGAAAGGCAGAGTCAGGCGGATACCATGTACCTGCGGAAGGAGTAAGATGCCAGGACCTTAACAATAAACCACTTGCCTCATGGTAAAATATAAAATAATGGAAATGGGTTAATTTGAGATATATGAGCTAGCTAGGAATATGCCTGAGCCATTGGCCAAGCTGTGTTAAAATTAATAGAGTTTTTTGTGTTTATTTAGGTCTGGAAAGCCAGGAAACAAAAGCCACAGTCTCTGTTTACAAGAAATTATGAGACAGAAATTGGTAAAGAAAAAATGGATTTATTTTATTTATTTTTTTTTGAGAAAGTTTCTCTTGCAGCCCAGGCTAGCCTCAAACTTGCTAGTCAGAGATGACCTTGACATTCTGATCCTCCTTCCTCTACCTCCTAATTGCTGGGATTAAAGGCTTGTACCACTCTATTTGGTTTTATGTGACACTAAAGATCAAACCCAGGGTTTTGTTCATACTAAGCCATATTCTCAGCCAGAAAATAGATTTATTTATAGCTTGGCTAACCCTGGCCAAGGAAGTCTCCTAGTTTCTCTCTATCTTGCCTGTATCAGTGTTTTATTTCCAAAGAACAGATGAACCAAACATCAAGAGATTAGACATATGTCAGTGTCTGAGATGGCCCTCAGATCCCTGTGAACTCTCTTCCTGGTTGGCAAATTCTTACTCTGTACAGGGATTCAGCATTTCCTCCCCTGGGCATGAGATTCCTGGGGGAAATTCTAACTCTTTAGGGACTCTGTTTCATAGTGACACAGTGTTCAACACTCTCCTATATAGGTCCCATCTTTGAGTCAAAATTAAATAAGCTGTGGTTCTCATTATTGATTGCAATAATGTCACTCCAGATGGGTCAGATCATCCCTCTCACATGAGCCAAGTATAACAACAACAATAATAACAACAATAGAAGGTCAGTATCATATTGATCATATACCAGGCTCTTACTTCTTGTGGCTTAAGGTGAGAATTGTCCCCCATTAGCATGTGTGTTGGAACACTGGGTCCAAGTTCTTGGAGCTGTCTGGGAAGGTTGTGGGTGCTTCAGTAGTTTTGCTGGAGGGTCTACATCACTAGATGAGCCTTGAGGTTTTATATCCCTACCCCCCATTTCCTATTCTTTCTGTTTTTCTATCTGCAGATACCATAAGGCCAGTCACTCCTGCCACCATGCCTGTCTCACCGTGACCCCCCCCAGCTGTGATCCCAAACACGCCTTTGCTTCCTCAAGTTGTTTTATGTTGTGTCCTCAGTCACAGCCACGGGAAAAGTTAAACTAATACATTTGCATCAATTTATTTAATTTCCCCGAGCCCAAGCATGACTGTCATTAGTCTCGTTTTACAGACAGGAAAAGGCAAGGGTTAAAAAAAATTGCCCTGCTCTCACAAGTGAGTCAGCGGACTAGGATTAAATTCATTCGTGTAGTCACTGTATTACACACACACACACACACACACACACACAAACATAAACACACACTTTTTTTCATGTTTCTGGCTTGCTCCTCAGCCATTCTTGGCACATTTGCCACTATGTGACCCCTCCCTCTCAGTCTGCTTGGCCTGTGCTACTCTGAAGCAGTCATTATGAAAGAGGAGGAGTCCCCTGGGAGACGGGCGTGGGCACAGAGTTCCCCACATGCAGGAGGTTTATGACGTACACCTTGGTGGCAACACCTGAAGAAGTGTCACAGGGGAGGAGCTGGAACCCAGGAGAGCTAAGATGTCTTCCCAGTGTTTATGGTCTACTGAAGTCCAAATAAAAAATCAGTTCAGTTAACTAAGTATCCAAGAGCGAATTAAAATCTTGCCCTTATTACACTAATCACATACTCATTTTTTGTCTCAAAGTTTATGGAGACAAAAATCACCCAGCTTCTATTATTAAAATATAATAATGATATCTATGAATGATGATAATGTAAATAAACCCTCTTACTGAGTCCATAAAATCATAAGTAAATTAAGTTGTTTTTTTTTAAAAAAATGTGGTATATTCACCTCCTTAGAGACATGATACATTGATTTGGGTTATAGCTCAATGTTAGAACCGCTCCCTAGTAGGCCATAGGCTCTGGAGTCAATCCCCAACACCACATACATCAGTGAGATAGTGGGCTCCCTCTGCAAACCAAAGGGCCATTTCTCACATTGTGAATGTTTAGAAAAAGGCTGCAGCTCCCCTGGCAAAGATTATTAAGCCCCTTATTCATGTGCCAGTCCTTTCTGTTTGTTTGTTCACTTAATGATGCATCTGCTAGTTGATCCAGCAAGTTGCTTGGAGAACTCCACAGTATATTAGCAAGTCTGCTAAATAACAGATAATTAGTCTCTAGGACAGAAACCAGGAGAACACCAGAGAGGCCGCAAATCTGTTGCTTTTACAGACAGAGTTGTTCCAACTGCTTCAAAGTGACAGTTCTGACCCTGTTTCTTTCAGAGCCCGCCCATCTGCTGTCTGTATAGCAAAGCCCCCTGTATGTCTGAGTTCTTCATCCTGTCCTCCACTTCGGTGATCATAATTATGACTGAGCTAAAGGACGGTGCATACAATTATACAAATGCATAAATAAGAACTGTGTGGGAGTCTCATTTTAGGAATGACTATGAACCCCTGAAAGTGAGGAAATTGTTATAAAGAAACTCAAGGCAAGAGGCTAGCACAACAGGAAGTAGTGTGCAGTGAGGAAATGGTCCATCTGATAAATTAATTTACTCTCACCCACTGTGAATTCCACAGCAATATTGCGATTCCACATTGTTACGTTCATGGAGGAAATTTGGGGTTGCTGTGGTTTGGTTTTTTAATTTATTCTTCATTTACTTTAAATTATTTGTATGCAGGTATGGACGTATGAGAGCATATTCTTGTGAAAGAGGACCAAGGCATGGGATCCCATTGGAGCTGGACTTAGAGATGGTTGTGAGCCACCCAAAAAGGGTGCGGGGAACTGAACTCAGGTCCTTGGCAAGAGCAATGACTTCTCTTAGCCACCAAGCCCCTCTCTAGCCCCAGGTTTAGTTTCTTAAGACAGAGTCTTGTTATATAACCCTTACTGAGCTCAAACTCGGTCTTCCAGTCTCTGCCTCTTGAATGCTGGGGTTACTGGTGCGTGCCGTCACATACAACACGAGAAGATACTGAGAGCGATAACTCACGTTGTCAAAGAAAGTGGCTTCTACAAAGTGGGCCACCCAGCATCTTATTTTATAGCAGTCATGGTATTTGTTCTAACAATCTGTTAGAACACCAGACAGAACTTCCTGCTGTTTGAAGTAGTCCGAACCTCTCTCTTCCCTAAACTAATCTGATTCCCCTGTTGACTCTGAAGAAGTGTTCTCCATGGAAACAGTTTCTTGCTAGTCATACTGAGACAGGAGCAAACTAACTTGGCTGCTGGTCATCGTCCACATTAGATTTATCAGTAAGGTTCCCCCCCATAATGAATTTTATTGAAAACAAAGGAAACCTAAAAACTTATCAAGCCTGATATGATAATACATATTTACAATCCCAGCATCTTATTAACTACAGCTAAGGCAGAAGGATCATGTGTTGGAGGCTGGCCTGGTCTATGTATCGAGACCCTGAATCAGAAAAATGGAGGCCACAGTGGCAGAGCATTTGACTAATATATGCATCTCCTGGGAGATGTAGATTGGTGGCAGAGTCCTTGTCTAACACAAGCAAGATCTTGGGATCATTTCTAACACTAACACCACCACCGATACATACATACATACACACACACACACACACACACACACACACACACACACACACACACACACACACACACACACACACACATACCAAGTAAATTGTTCTGTATGAGTAGCCTTTCCATGTATCAACCCAAGGTTTAAGCACATTGAGTAGGCTGTTCTATATGGGTAGGCTTCTCATAGACTTACATAATGTACTGTACACTTGAAAAGTCCTTATCACCCCTCTCCTTATTTAAAGCTGAGCCGTGAGGGAGAAACACTGTAAAGAGCAGGGTGACCAGAAAACCTGCACCAGCTTCAGCTGCAAAGGGAAACTGACTAATCTCAGAAACTTGTCTTTCCTTCCTTCTGCTGGTCTTGGTCCAGCTGGAGGAAGCCGACTGGCATTTGCCGGCTTTCCTTCACAATCAGCTGGGTGCAAACTGCGGAGGAAGCCAGGCAGGTCCCAACAGAAAGGAAGCTGCCTAACCCCTTCGTCAGTTTCCTGTTGCCTCCGACTGATAGCCGAGAGAAGAGGATGTGACGTTAGGCTGGAGCAGCTTGAGTCTGAGATGCAGCTGATAAAGGCCTCCACCTGCCATTCAGGGGCCAGTGATTTACGGTTCTTCTTCTGATCAAATCCAGCTTCAGACATGGGAGGCTGCCTTTTAAGAATCCCTTAGCTATTCAGTCCTTTAAAATGCTTGCGTTGTATAAGAGATCAAGAGCCCAACGTTAAGATATATTATTTTTCATAAACAGCCCCCTGGCGATCTATAAAACTCCAGAAATACATCAAATCTGTTTCTAGGGAAATTAAAAACTTTGGTCATCACAGGCATTTCCATAGGGGGAAATATATTCTGACTTAGCGAGGGGTAAGGCGTGTGTTGGAGACATTTTACTACATTCTGTTTCCCAAATATTCCTAACAGAGCAGTAAGACACTCAACTCACATATTTTAATGACTTCCATTTGATTAAAGAAGAAAATTTGAGTATTTTCCCAAAGATTTGAAAACCTTGCATAATACAGTTCCCGCTTCCTTTGCAGACTTGTCTCAAACCACCCCGGTGTCATTATTATTTTTAGGAGTCTACACATTGTGTCCCAAGCTTTAAGAGCTTGGACCAAGGCCAGGCGATCATTCTAAATGAACTTACCAATTCTATTCTCTTTTTAAAGTTGTGTTCATGGGTCAGATCCAGTTCAAGGGCCTTGCAATGTGCATTCTCTCTCTGTGTCTTGAAAACTAGTCACTCACCAACGGGGCACATCTTAGGCTGCTTCTTGTGCAATGTTATTCCCTGAGTTCTACATTCCTATTTAAGTTTGCATGTTTTATACTAACTTTAGGAGACTTCTTATTGCATATTCTGAATATTTCCTGCACGTCATCTAGAAGAGTGGCTTTAATTCATACTTTTCTTTTTTTGTTGCTTGTGGGTTTTGCTTTTCAAGACAATGTTTCTCTGTGAAGTCCTGCCTGTCCAGGAACTCGCTCTGTCGACCAGGCTGTCCTCAGACTCAGAGATCCGCCTGCCTCTGCCTCCTGAGCGCTGGGATTAAAGGTGTGCGTCACTGCGGTTTGGCTCAATTCTACTTCTCTGCAGCATGGTCTCATGTAGCCCAAGTTGGGTTGGAACTCACTATGTAGCCCAGGCTACCTTTAAACTTCCGATCCTCCTGCCTCTACCTCACAACTGTTGGGATTACAGGCTTTTGCCACCTTGCTGTTTTATGCTCTGCTGGGGATAGAAATCAGGGCTTCATGCATGCCAGGCAAGCACCTTACCAGTGGAGCTACCGCCCCAGCTGCTCCAGTACTTACATCTCTCTCTCTCTCTCTCTCTCTCTCTCTCTCTCTCTCTCTCTCTCTCTCTCTCACACACACACACACACACACACACACACACACACACACACACGAGCACACAGAGCAGTAGAATTTACCCAGTGAGGACTTGGAGGATTCAACAGATAAACTATCCTTCAGCCAACCCTGAGCTATTTCCAGATGCACTTGCTTTCCAAACAGTCAGCTCTGTTTTGCCGTGAGGCTGAGTCCAGCAACGTAAAATGCCACCTGATACTCACTCCCCCTTCTTCCTCCCTGTTTCTCTTCACTCCTGGGTCTCTGGGATGATCCCCTGAAATGATGACTTCATAACCCCAAACTTATTTTCTAGGAAATCTGAATTGTTAATAAATGCTAAGCCCTATGCTCAGTGTTAGGGAAGAGATGGTCTTTTGATGCCTGATTAATCCCAGCTAGTTGCAAGGCAGAAGCAGGACGATCACAAGTTCAAGGCCTGCCTGGGCTACAAAGTGAGTTCAAAGCCAGTCGAGGCAGCTTAGTGAGACCGTGTCTCTAAATAAAGTGGGAAGAGAAGTAGGGTTCCTTTGAATGTTTGCACACTTGCCCAAGCAAACATGAGGCCCTAGATTTAGTCTGTACTGCCACCGCCAATAATAATAAAAACAATAATAGCACAGAATGATAAAATAGGACAAAATATTAAAACCTCCTTCCCATATGTCTTATCTGGGGTTCCTATTACTGTGATAAAATGCTGTGACCAAAAGGGTTGAGGAGAAAGGGTTTATTATAGCTTACATAGCCCATCATGAAGGGGAGTCAGAGCAGAAAATCAAGGAAGGAACCTGGAGGCAGGAGCTGATGCAGAGGCCATAGAGGAGGGCTGCTTACTGGCTTGCTCCCTTCATGGCTGGCTCAGCCTGCTTTCTTAGAGCATCTAGGGGTGACACAGCCTATAGAGAGCTGGGCCCTTTCACACAAATCACTAATTAAGAAAAATGCACTCGGGCTGGAGAGATGGCTCAGCAGTTAAGAGCACTGGCTGCTCTTCCAGAGGACCCGGGTTCAAGTCCCAGCACCCACATGGCAGCTGACAACTGTCTGTAACTCCAGTTCCAGGGGATTGAACCCCCTTACACAGCCATACACGCAGGCAAAACACCAACGTACATAAAATAAAAAAAATAAATTATAAAAAAAAGAAAAATGCACTCTAGACTTACCTATAGGCCAACCTCTCAATTGAGAGATGCTTTCCCAAATAACTCTTGTTTGTATAAAGTTGACATAAAACTAACCACCATAACATACATGTGTCCCCGGAATCCCATGTAAGCTTCTCTTAACAAATATTGGACATTGATTTATAGCAACATATTTCAATCGTCCACAAATTTCATCCTGCATAATTATGGTGGTTTGAATGTAATTGGTCCCCATAAGCTCATAGAGAGTGGCACTGTTAGGATGCATGGTCTTGTTGGAGGAAGGGTGTCACTGTGGGGAGGTTTGTTTTTTTTTTTCCATTGAATACTGCCTGGCCCATTAACTCTAGCCTCTTATTGCCTAACTCTCACATATTTGTTTAACCCATTTCTAATAATCTGTGTGTCACCACGAGTCATGGCTTACCCGGAAAGATTCAGCGTGTGTGACCTGGCGGGCTTCATGGTGGGCGGTTGTCTCTGGCTCTGTCCCCTTCCCAGCATTCTCTTCTCTTTATCCTGTCTATCTAAGTCCTGCCCTAACAGAAGGCCAAGGCAGATTCTTTATTAACCAATAAAAGCAACCCACATACAGAAGGACCATCCTACACCATTTCCCCTTTTTCTGTTTAAACAAAAAAGAAAGGCTTTCATTTTAACATAGTAAAATTACATATAACAAAACAGTTATCAAGTAAGAATTACAGTTACCACCTATTTTATCTTTTATCATGACAAAGGAAAACTATAACTATAACTATCCATTTTTTAACTCCATCAAAGATTCCAGAAGGATAAAATATTACTTAAGTAAACAAGTAATAAGGAACTTCTAAACTCTAAAAATGACAGAGACATCTCACTGCCTGGACAGTCACCCAAGTTTCTCTGTTCCGTTGGGGCATCCATCTTTAGCCTACAGGCCCATAGTATCCAGCAGACTTTTCCATGAAGCAGGAAAATTTGAAGACAGTTTAGTCATTTTCTTTGTATCCTGCAGTATGTCTTGCAGACTCTTTCATGAAGCAGGAACCCTGAAGGATCATCTCACCTTTAGGCAAGTTCAGCAGTCCTCTCTCTGCGGGTTCTTTGTATCCAGTTTATGCAACAGTCCAGGCAAGAGCAGTTTCTTGCCCAAATGGCAAACCAACTCCATAAGGAGTCTCTTCGATGCCCGTCTTCTCTTGAAGTAGCTGGTGCTTCCAGGAGCAGACGTGTCTCATTGTCATGAAAAGTCCCGGAAAGATTCAGCGTGTGTGACCTGGCGGGCTGCATGGCGGGTGGTTGTGTGGAGGTTTTGAGGTCTTCTTTGCTCAAGCTACACTCAGTGTGACAGTCGGACCACTTCCTGTTGCCTGTGGATCAAAGATATAGAATTTTCAGCTCCTTCTCCAGCATCTTATCTGTCTGCACGCCAACATGACCCACCATGATGATAATGGACCGAACCTCTGAACTGTAAGCCACCCAATTAAATGTTTTCCTTTATAGGAGTTGCCATGGTTAGGTGTCTCTTCACAGCAATAGAAAACTATAGCAATGTTTGTGTATCTAAAGTATATATTTCTAGAAATATTACTACTAGCTCAAAGAGTGAATAAGTCCGCATAAGAATATCTGTTTGTACTGGGAGGTGGTGGTGCACACTTTTAATCCTAGCACGTGGGAGGTGGAGGCAGAAGGATCTCTGTGAGTTTGAGGCCAGCCTGGCTCAGGACAGAGCAAGCCCCAGGACGCTCAATGCTACACAAAGAAATCCTATCTAGAAAAAAAAAGTATCTATTAGTGTGTTGACCAAAGTTTTGCTTTCTGCCTTTTGTTTGATGGAACACAATATCTCATCAAAAATGTAGGCCACGCTTGCCCTCTTATGAGCGGCATCAGATATAATTTCAGATTCTCAAGAGTCGCCTGTTTTTCCTTCTTTTCTGTGAGCCATTTGCTCTTGAGGAGATCTTCACCCAGGGAACAAGAGCTGGATCCTCTATTTTTAAATTCTTGAGCACCCGTTTCAAAGAAAATTAAAGTGGGTCCTTTAACACAACCCTCACCATCACTGCTTGAAACCTGATGGAGGGGTGCCTTTTCCAAGCTGGGAAGTCGAGCCCCTGTTCACCAGGTTCACAGTCTGGCAAGAAACGAGAGACAGTGTGAGGAAGGGAGTGAACCGGGCTCACACGGAGCTGTGTTGCCCCAGTTATGACGCCCTGAGCACATGGCATACCCAAGCTGAGGACCGATGCTGGTGTCATCACCAATGACATTTGGGTGCAGTATCAGGGATGGCCTTGACATGAAGGCAGTGTCCTGGTTCTTAGAATCCAAAGGCTGAAGCCTGATTGATGTTAGGGACAGCACTCCAATCCTTAACACAGGACAGTTTTCAAGTTATTACAAAGAACACAGAGAATAAGGAGGATTTAAGTCTCCACAGGGGCGGAAAGGGAGGTCTGCTGAGGTGAGTTCTGAGAAAAGAACTTGAGGGATGAAATGGAGCTGGCAGAGAGCAATCCAGAGAGAGCTGTATGTAAAAGATTATAATTAGCAAAAAGATGGAGGCCTGAGGTATTTTTACTGTAAAGGATAATTGATCCAGGGTAGCCAGAAAGCTGTGGTGTGCACGTGTGTGTGTGTGTGTGTGTGTGTGCGTGTATGCGTGTGTATGTGTGCGCGCATGTATGTGTGTGTTTGCATATGCATGTTTGTGTGTGCGTGTGCATGCACATGCACGTGTGTGAGCATGTGTGTGTGCATGTGTTTGCATATGCATGTTTGTGTGTGTATGTGTTTATGAGCAAGCAGTATGAAAGACAGACAGAAGGAGAGATGAAGTCACCCTTTAATTAAAGACTTTTTTCTTCCTTGCGTTTCTCAATTAAGCCCAATTTCCTCATAAATTTTATCTGACACACATAAAAAGCCCCAGGATAAACAGAAGTTGGGATGATATATAAATGGCCTATTATAAGGAACATAGAAGGACCAGGTCAGAGAGAGTTGGTCCTGATTAGTCACAAGCCCTCTGGAAAAATTAAAAACAAATCCTAGGGCATGAAGGTTAATGGATACATTTGTAAGGACAAACCAGCTCAGCTCAGGTTGGAACCAAGCAAGGACAAAGTAGCGTATTTTTTATGGCATGTTATGTGCACCCTTCCGACACCCTTCCTTGGCCTCCACCCTTCACTTCCTCCTCTCCTCTCGCTCACAGAGTAAAGAGTAAGCCTTCTGCTTTCCTGCCTTGGATATGTTTAAATCTAGGTTCTGCACAGGAGAGGGACCGCACAATAAAAACTTCTCTACAATAAGGAGATGTGCTGCTTTTATATTTATGATAATTAGAACTACTGGAACAAAGAACAATCAAAGGGTGGCTGAAAAGAGGGGCCGTGAACGGCATCAGTTGCATTATGAAGCTCTAATGACCTTCACTTTGTAAACTCCCAAGAGATTTTTCCTAATGAGTACTCCAGAGTGTAGCCATCTTTAAAACTCCACTTGACTTTAACAGGGAGAAAAAAAAATACATGATAATTATTTTTTCAAGAAAGACATTGCCAAGGTTTATCCGTGCCAAACGCTGAGGGAAATTTTAATGTGAAATGAACCCGGGAGAAGCCGTGATAATGAGAGCGGCTCACAAAGGCTCTGTCATCTGCAGAGACGTTGGCACGCTCTAGTCTTCGCTCCACTCCTCCCCAGACTGTTCTCGCCTAATCCTCGGTGTTTATATTATCCACCCCCTTCAAACTCAACGCTTGACAGACTCCAGGGATTGAAAATAAGCCCTCATTCCCATATCTTCACATATAAGGCAAAACTAGCATCAGAGGTTCAAGTGACCTCGCTAACACCCTGCAGTGGAGGTCAGCCTTGTCCTGCAGACCCGGGCAAGGGCTATAGCTAGTCAGTCGTCTTTCTGTGGTATTGTAGGCGGAAATCAAGGTTTCCTGCATGCCAAGCAAGCCCTCTAATGCCCTTACACCCCCAGTCCAATTACTCTTGCGTAATGACCTTCTACATCTTGCTTACTTCAGAACTCAGGATAAATCAAGCCTGGCCCTTCCTGGTAGAGTAGAAGGGGTAAGGGATGGAAACATTGAGGTTGGGTGTCAAGAACTGGCTAGGGAGCGATCATTCGGGGCAGGATGAATTGCTGCATGCAGTCTCCATGCCGAACGCTCTTAAGCCGATTCCTCCACGACCTTCCCCCCTTCTTGCCTGTGAACCAAACCCCAACTTTATTTAGAAGCATGTGACCAGCGTACGGTAGAGTGAAGTGATGTTAGGTCTCAACCAATCATGGCAAAGCCAGTTTGCTTTGCGAGTGACTGGGACAGGAGCAGGCACGTGGGCCCACTGTTGATGAGTAAAAGTTGTATGTGGATTGATTCATTGAAAAGATTTTATTCTCCAAGGAAAGAGAAAAGTCTTTTATGTCCAGCCCTTTGATTTCACCACTCATGCCTTTAAATCAAGGGTACTTCCTATAGTGGTGACATCAAACTGCCAATCAGAAAACTTCTGACTCATTGCGGAAGGCAGGGTAGAACTTGCCCTGTAGATAACAGCGTTGAGTTACTGAATAGACCTGAGGCAGTCTTCTCATTGAGTAAGGAAGAACATCTTAGGTCTTAGGACATCATCTGTTTATTGCTCCTCCCCTCCTCCTCTTTTTCTGTAGTCCTGGGATTGAACCTAGGGCCTCTCATACGTTAGCCAAGCACTTAACTGCTGAGCTATGTTCCCACCTCAGAGCCTCCACACAAAACACACTTTCTGCACAGTGGAAACTAAGTCAGTAGCCCAAGGAACAGGGTCAAGTGTATACCAAGACTGAGATGGAGCAATATGTCGAAGTGTTGTGGAAATGTTCAGGTCTAGAAGTGGGTTAGCTGAGTTTTGGAGGACTCCCCTAATGTGCTTCTGGCTATGTGAAACAGGGCTGGTCCCAAGAATGTGAAGAGCCAGGGTGGATTCGGCCATCTCCAAGCCCTTTCTATCCTTCTTACCTCATGTAGCACGCTTTCGCCTTACTGTCCTGTGCTTAGGCTCTTACCTGTTTCCTGAAAGGCCTCCTGCCTTTTGTCTCTCTGCCTTCTGACCTACCCTGGATGTGGCAGTCAGTCACTAGTTGTGCAAATTGTGTACTTGGAAACCTTTGCTGGGTCTCTCTCTTTTCTATTTGCTGTGAAGAAACCCCATGACCAAGACAAATTATGGAGGAAAGAGTTTATTGAGACTTATGATTTCAGATGGTGAGTCCTTGGCCATCACTGTGGGACACATGGCAGCAGGCCCAGAGACGTGGTGCTAGGCCAGCAGCTGAGAGCTCACATCCTCATCAGCAAGTATGAGGCAGAGAAAGAGGGCAAACTGGGAATGGGGTCAGTCTTTGAAACCTCAAAGCCCTCCCTCCTAGGGACTCCCCTCCTCCAACAAGGCTACGCCTCCTAATCCTTCCCAAACAGTTCTGCCAACTGAGGACGGAAGCATTCAAACATACTCAAGCTTACAGGGGCCATTCTCATTCAAACGACCACGGATTTCCCATTGTGAAAGTTCGCTTGGCCTTGTGTTTAGGTTTTTTACAGGAGGCATCTCTAACTAGCTAGATTATAGTCCCTTGAGGTCAGCTCTCTGTTGTAACTGTTTCATGAGGTTCTCATAAAACATATGTAATAACTTTCAGTCGCTTTTAGTCACAGACATGTTTAACATTGTTTTTCTTAACCTCACGTCTTATAGATTTTAGAAGAAACAGTATTGGCTGATGACTGGATAGATCCACTGATTTTATAAATAAGCTGTTTTGAACATGCAGTATCATTCTTATAAGTTTAGATTTATTTCTAGATTTATTAATCTTAGGTTTAGATTAATTTTCCATGCATGACTAATTTTTTATTATTTTATGATATAATATGCACATTTATGATCTTAAGACACTCAGGAAACTGAGGCAAGAGGATCATGAGTTTGAAGCTAGCCTGTGTTCCGTGGTGAAACCTAATCTCAAAAACAAAGGAAAGCAAAATTATTTTTAAAAAATCACTTGAGCCATAGTGATTTGAATAACTATAGAGCTTTGAATTTGAGTCTCTATTTGTTATAACTTAAAACAAATTTGTGTACATTATATGTATGTGTGTGTGTATTTGTGAGTGTATGTGTGTGTGTGTACATGTATGTGTGTGCCCCAATGCAGAGGTTAGGGATTAATGTCATATATCTTCCTCTATCATCTTCATATTTTATTATTTTAGTTGAGAGACAGGATATTTTTGAGACAGTCATTTCTAATTATTGAAACGGGATCTCCCACTGAGCGCAGAGCTCATGACACCATCTGGCCAGGGATGACCCCATCCATCTCTGCCTGTAATGCTGGGACTCCCAGCGCACAGTCTTGACTTCGTTTTGTGTGCTGATTCTGGAGATCTGAGCTAAGGTTCTTCCTTATGCTTGCTTGTATAGACCCACTGAGTCACCTTTCTAACTCCTATTGTAAGTATTTTTTAAACAATAAATTTTTTAGATTTATTTTATCTATTTCTATGAGCGCTTGGCTTATATGCATATCTGCGCACCATGTACATGCTGGCACCCACAGAGGTCAGAAGAAGACACAGAATTCCTTGGAATAGGAGTTATATATGGTTGTTAGCTGCCACAAGGGTGCTGGGTAACAAATCAGGGTCTTCCAAAAGGACAACAAATGATGTTACATGCTGAGCCATCTCTCCAGCCCCTAATTATAATTTTTAAAGATTTATTTATTTATTATGTATACAGTGTTATATCTGCATGTATTTTTTAACCAGCAACACTATTAGGACTTGATTTTTAAAATACTGCAAAAATGGAACTAGCTTTTTGATTAATGGCATCATTTAATATTTTGATCACCAAAATCACCTTAGTTGGAATTTTCCCATCTTTTACATGCTCTTCCACAACCTAGGTCTTATCATTTTATCTGGAATGTTCTTTTGTCCTTCCCTAACTGATTCTTAAACATTCTTCAATGCTAACTTTTTCTGGGCCACTGTAATTTGCTGCGGATTTTCTCTCTTTTGAGTACCTGTTGTCTTAGTATCTGTATCCCTTATTGTGTGTCTTTGGCTGTGACCTTTTAGGTGTAGATACAACTCAAATATCAAGAATGCCTCTTCCTTTAAGTATTTAGGTAAGACAGGTTTCTCTGTGTAGCTCTGTCCATCCTGGAACTTTGTGTAGACCAGGCTGGCTTCAAACTCACAGAGACCCGCTTGTCTCTGCCTCCTGAGTGTTGGAATTAAAGGCGTGCGCCACCACCACCTGGGCCCCCTGCAGTGTTTAATAGAATAAACAAAACCGTGACTGTATATCGCTTGCTTCCCTGAGAAGAACACTTGAAGTCTGTACTGTGGCTCTTCCTAGCTCCGCTCTGCGAATCTTCTTGCACCATGTTGCTCCTGCATTTTCCCCTCTTTTAGGGCCACAATCCCCCAGGAAACACATAGTTTGTGTGTGTCTCTTTCTTCATTCCTTAAAGCACCACAAACTAACACAAGATTCGTCTGTGGATTTAACTTTTTCTAAACATTTTGTATTAATAGGATAAAACAAGCAGAACAGAAAATGACTGAATTTCCTATATTGTAATAAAGTAATTTCTAATTATTGAGGAGCTTGGTTCAATATTTGACAATATTGCTTTGTTTTACTTGCTTTGTTTAATTAGATATTTACTTGCTAGTACACAGCTGGTAACATAGGAGGCCAGGAGGCTTTCTGACCAGCGTTTCTAAAGCTCATGGCCTGCAAAGATGTATAGATTTGATTGCTTGCGTACCTACTGCCAAAATAAATTTCTCTTTCTTTCTTGTAAAATTTTGACTTTCACGGGAAGCAAGAACAGTTCCACCCCGAGAGCTGTACCTTGATTGGTCACAGCGATTTTGCCAGACGCTGGTTGATTTAAGCACAAATATGCTGTGCGTTCAGGCTAAGGAGCTGTGAAAGGAAATTTTCTGTGCTCCTCCTAGGAAGACACCCTCCTCCCAAGATGGCCTCTTTCTCTCAGCAAGGTCATCTTCAAAGGCGGCACACACAATTGTTGTTCCCCGAGGACAAAAACGACACACGTGCAGTCAAACGAGGACGAGGGTGGGGAAAGCTGGCCTTGACTGTTAACCTACCAGTAAATTTCATCTAGAGTGCTCCTACTTCTGGGCTTCTTGGACAGCGCTCCGAGCATTTGTGCCTGTTTTGAGCATCTTTCCTGCACACCACTCTGCTGCCATCACAAAGGCTCTGTCTCTTTTCCCATTGCTATTTTGCTCTTTACTATTTGGAGGTGGGGGGCACCACCCAGCTCCCAAATAAATACACATGGAGACGACTTATGAAAGCCCAGCCTTAGCTTGGCTTGTTTTTTGACAGCTTTTCTTAACTTAAATTATCCTGCCTACCTTTTGCCTCTGGGTTTTTGCCTTCTGCTATTTCTGTATGTCTTTCCTTCTTACTCCATGACTGACTGCATGGCTGGGTGGCTAGCTCCTTCCTTCCTGGCTCCTTGATCTTCTCCTCCCAGATTTCTCTTCCTATTCTTTCTCTCTGCCTGCCAGCCCCACCTATCCTTACTCCTGCCTCACTACTGGCTGTTCAGCTCTTTCTTAGACCAATCAGGTGTTTTAGACAGGCAAAGTAACCCAGCTTCACAGAGTTAAAAAAATGCAGCATAAAAGAATGCAACACATCTTTGCATCATTAAACAAATGTTCCACAGCATCAACAAATGTAACGCATCTTCAACTAATATTCCACCACACTCTTCCTACTACCTATGGCCTTCATTGAATTTCAGGCACTCCTCGTTTACTTTTTCTAAGTGTGAGAAAATGACTCCCAAAATTCTACTACTATACTCAGTAGAACGACTCCCCATCTTCTCAATTTCTCCCATCTACCTTCCCCTCAAGAATGCCTTCCCATCACCTAGTAATCCAAAGGCCAATTTAATGGGTTTTCCCGAAGAGTTATTCCCAGAGATTAGCTGCTGAAGGCCAGGAGACATATCACCTGGATCCAAATCTCAGTTCCAAGTCTGCCTAGCCGGGTTTGACAAGTTGCTTATATTTTTCTAAGATTCACCTTAATCTGTCAAATGGGGGTGATAATCGAAAGGCTGCCAAAATGATGGAATGATGTCATCGTTCACACAAAAACTTCACAATGGTGCCTGGCGCTTGTAAGTATTCAAGAGGAAAATACTAATTGGCCATAAAGGGAAGTGGCTCAAGTAGGCAAAATGGAAATTTTCCATTCGGTATGCTAGCAGCTCCATGGGTTGGAAAGCCCAGCTCAGTTATCAAAGAAAAACTAAGGACTAAGATAGTCACGGGGATTTGGGTAACCAGAAAAGGTGGGGTGGGAGTGAGGAGAGATCAATCTTTTGGCTTCTGTGTTTCTGCTCCAGATTCAAATTTCTCAGAGCAATCATTTGATTGGCCTAGTTTGGGTCGTGTTTAACTGATTGCCTAATTAACAAATGATCTTGGGCGATGAAAGAGCTAAAATGTCTCTAGTAGTAGCCCTAAGCAAACATAGAATCCTGCTGCCTCAAAGAGTAATTTATAGACAAGTATAATAATACATTTATTGCCCCACATTTGCTATGTTCATAGGACAAGAATTGTGTCTTATCGGCTACACTGACTGATGCTTTAATCCAACCACTATCGATACTCTGAGCTTGTTCCATGGTTTTTCTTAGACATTTTGACTAGTCACATGGATGATTTGCATTTTCCAGATCAATCCCAAAGACAACACATGTTCCTTTCTTGCATGCTTTAAGCTTTGGAAGTCTGTGGCTGACAATTGCAATGGGGTATAACAAGACTGTTTCTGAAGGGTGGAGGAAGCTGAGAGTGAAGTTGTTTGTCAAAAACGATCAGTATTGGAGAGAAAAGGGAGGAAGCACAGACCCAGTTGTCAGTCTGTCTTTTCATCTCTCTAAATGTTGTGCAGATTCCAGCCCTTGGATGGGATGAAATAAAAGAGGAGTTGGTAGGAAAGGATCGCAATGGGCGAGTCTTTTGTTTAATCTTCAGAGGGTACACGTTCTTTTGGCCTTAATCATCTCAAACAGAGGATCCATTACAGGCTGCATCTATAGGATAAAAGTATCAATTGTGTTTGTCTTTTCCTTAGAAATGTAGTTTCCCCTCAAGCCCACCTCTTAAAGACAGCCTGATACCAGTTGCCCTGTGGCAACCTGTCTCCCGCTAGCTGACTCTTGTGCCATTCCTTTCTGTGAAGTCATAGGATGAATTAGCTTCTTAAGCATTATTTTGGCCTCATGCTTTGCAAATGTTACGCAGCTCTGGATCCAGATATGAGAGCAATCTTGTTGAGACATCTGTCACCCCATTGTTCATCAACACTGATTCTACTGATCTAACCAGTGATGGGGTTGCTCACTTACCCCCATTCCATACGGTCTGCCTCCACTGGAAGGCAGTTCCAGTGTTCACACATGGGAACACTGACAAACCAACTAGAAGGGGGCCTATGATCCCGGACGTGACTGTGTATGGAAAGAGGAGAGAGAGAGAGAGGAGCCATGGGCCGAGTAGAAGTATTAGGGAACTCTAACAACGAATGGCCACATGGTCCAGGGTGAAAACACAGAAGTAGATGTCAAGAAGGTAGAAAGAAAACCAGGGGAAATGGGATGCCGTGGAAGCCAAGGGAAGAGAAGTTTCCCAAAGCAGAGAGATCATAATCAAAATATGGCATAAGAGCCAGGTGGTGGCGCACACCTTTAGTCCCAGCACTTGGAAGTCAGAGGCAGGCAGATCTCTGAGTTCAAGGCCAACCAGGCCTACAGAGTTCATTCCAAGACAACCAGGGCTACACAGAGAAACCCTATTTCAAATAAAATATTTGGCATAAGCAACAATGGCATATTACTCAACCTTAAAGGGGTAGGAAAATCCTAACACATGCTACCAAACGGATGAACCCTGAGGACACCATGCTAAGCCACAGATACCAGTCATACAGTAAGAGCAAGTGATACATGATTTGCTTACATAACATACTTAGAATTGCCAAAGCCATGGAGACAGTAGAGTTGTGCTCTTCAGGGCTGGGTGACCGGAGGCTAAGTAGGGAATCAGTGCTTAATGGGTTTAGGGTTTGAGTTTTGCTATAATAAGCAGTAGTGATGGTGGCATAGCAATGCGAACAGTCTTAATGCCAGTGAACTGTACACTTAAAGGCAGCTGAGGTGGCAAACTTTGTGTTTTGTATGTTTGTAACATAGAGTCAGACGCTGGTGAAAGCTCATATTCAGAGAGGATCGAGAAGAGCCCCATGTTTAATGCCATCGAGACTGCTGGTGACAAGAGTAAGAAGGGTCCGCCTATGTTCCAGATGACACCATTATTCACACAGAAGGACCTACGCTGGCTTTCTGACTTAGAACTCACTTTCACTAAAACTGAGTCATGGCCAATCCAGGCCACGTTCAGCTCCCATGATGAACATCTTCCTCTGTCCCTGCATTCACTGATTCATTGCTTTCTCCTTGGTTCTCTCTTTGGCACATGCACACACACACACACACACACACACACACACACACACACACACACACACTTCATCATTTTTCTAACCAAAGTTGAACAGGACCGCCATGTCCTGACTCCTCAAGTACTGTGTGCATAAGCCTCCGCTCTGCCAGCCAGTATCTTTTCCTTGCTTCCAATGAGTAAGCTCTCTCCTTCCCAGGGCCTTTCCCTAGATTAACTCCATTTGACTTCAAAAAAGCCTGACCACTGCCTCCATCTTCGTTGCCCACTCAATTCCATTTAAAGAATAGTAAAATGCCATTTTTAATTTGTTTGACAGTTCCTGAGGAGCTTAATGTTCTGTAAGTGTTTATTTTACCATCTCATAAACTTGATAGAGCCGTTGCAGCACAACAACTGTTATGATAGTTGCTGAAGACGCAGTCCTTGCCTCATAACCCAACAAGGCAATGTTTAGCCGGCCTTGGACGTGGACGTTTGTGTCTTGGGGTGTGAAAAACATGAATGGCCAAGAAAAGGCATCTATCTGTACAGAAACGTTTATGACTCTTTGGGAATGAGTGTATCAGTCCATTTCAGTTGAGATTCATTCCCACTGCTGATTAATTAAGTACAGTGGGCATATATTCAGCATCCTGACAATGTTATAAAAGTTGTATGTGTTCAAAGCCCATTATAGTGAGATTTCACAGCTCTCACTCAGCTCTCATAGGTTTTCTATGTCCCGCTAAAAGTGGGTTACCAAGGTGGAGAGATGGGTCAGCTGTTAAGAGTGGTGGATGCTCCTGCAGAGAACTGCGTTGCATTCCCCACACCCACTTGGTGACACCACATCCATCTATAACTCCAATTCCAGGGGATCTGATGTCCTTTCCTGGCATCCATGGACACTGAGCATGCACACGGCAGAGATACATACATACAGTCAAAACATCTGCACACATAAAATCAAAACCAATCTTTTTGGAAAGTGGCTGACCTTATTTTTCCATTTCTACATTTCAGCTGATGAGTAGAAGACACACCATCACTTACACAACATTTCCTCATGGGAGGAAAAGGATTGTTTATACAATTATAACACATACCAGTGATATCAATTTTATGTCAAGTGGAAAGACGGAGCTATGACTGAAGAGACATCCTATACCTAAACCTGCTCACTGCCTCTTGCCTTTCTGTCTGCAGCATCTAGCTGCTCTTCTCTCTACATTCTATCAAGCTCGTATGATTCTCACCTCTTATGACCCCTGACTTGATCCTATCAACCAAATGTGATCTTGAAGTTGCTCATTGGTTCATCCCACAGACACCTACTGAAAGCCTACTGAGTATCAGGCAGGCACTGTTGTAGGCATTGAGGATAAATGGCATTGGACAGACATATATATTCCTGCCTCCATGGAGCCTAAGTTTTACATGGAGAGACAGACAAAGCAAGTCTATGGCAAAGAAACAAAATAATGGGACCATAATAGATAAAGGGAGCGGGCAAGGCGCTGAGAGAGGGAACGATAAGCAATAGTCATCTGCTCCATGAAGCAAGTCAGGAAAGAACTCCACAAGGAGGCAAAACAGAAGGAGACCAGTAGAGAGGGGAGGATGTATGCATTCCAAGCCCAGGAAGCAGTCTGTATAGATGTCCCAAGGCTGTGTGAATGTGATGTGTGTAACAATGGACCCTTCCTTCAGCTGTCATTCCAGAATGTTTTGTATCTTCCCTGGGGGTTAGTACAACTGGTCTTTACTAAGGTCCTGCTACTGTCTTCCCGTTCTACCTTGCACTCCTCAACATGACCTTGAGAAGAGAAACCAAGCCTAATCCATCTATGTTTTCTTTCACAGCATGCATAACAGTACCCTGCAAGTACACTTGTTTGACAACTTTTAGTTTTATAGGACTGTATATTAAGGCTACATTTCTTTGTCTGCCAGATGATCTTGAAAGAACTACAGCCAGATTGTATAACTCAAGCTTCTATCAAAGTTCATTGTATCATCAGTCATCAGTCATACTTAGTCCCAGATATGCTGTAAAATGTTACTGAGAGCATTAGTTACTTAGCGCATTGTCTGATGTTCACTCCATAGGCTCCTTTTGGAATTTGGTACTCACGAAACTTTTCTGCTTCTCATCTGAACCCAGGCTCACATGATGATTTGTGTTTTGCCCTGCTGCCCGAGTGACAGAGAACTCAAAGTCAATTCAAGACTTTAAGATGAGCCGTTACTGCCAAGCATTTATCCGTATGGTAGCAAGACCCTTATTTTCCTTTTTATCAGATCCCGACTTTTCTCCTTATGATGATTAATATCAGGGCATCAAAGCTCTTCATCAAGGGCTTTAAATGAGTTAGCTTACTTCGTCTTTATAGCAATTCTGAGTTCTAGAGCGGGAAAGAAGCCCAAGTTTTGGAGCAATGCTGAACACTACTGTCAGCAGTGTCTAGACGTGTGAGTACCGGAGTTAGAAGGAGGCCATGTTCTATAATGATATAGTCTCTCTGTAATGATCTGTCCTGTCCCTTTAAGAGACAAGCCACGCCCACTCCCCCCACTGAAGCAAGCTGATCTTCAGTTTCCAGTCTGAGTCCTCCCTTTTCTGTCTTTCTCCCGGAGAGGTAGCTGCTCCTGTGCTGCTGTGGCTCCTCTCCCCCCCCCCCCGTTTATTTCTCTCTCTTTCTCTCTCTCTCTCTCTCTCTCTCTCTCTGCTCTTCTCCCCTTTCCCCTCCATAACCCACTAAATAAATATCCAACCTCACTCTGCATGGTGTGCCTATCCATCTGTCTCTCGCCTACCCCATGGCTCCCTGCCCAGGATCAGCCGCCTTCAAGACCTGTGGCGTGGTCTTGTGTCATGCCCATCTGTCTTGTCTCTCCTCATGGGACTGGCTACACCATCGAGGTCTCTCACCCACCACACGGCTTCCTGCCTGGGACTCACTGCTCCTCGTAGCCCACTGCAGCGATTTGGGAAAATACGCCTTCCTTGCCTGGGACTGGCTACTCTGGGGACCTGCAGCCCGCTGCCTGCTGCCACTTCAGGGACCTGTGGTGTGGTCTCAGGACCCGCTGCCCACTGTAGCCACTCAGGGACCTGCAGCATTTTACTTAAACCATAACACTCACTATGCTACATGTTAATACCTGATCATGTATTTTAGTATTTTTGGCTGTGTATATGTGTAGGGTAGACATACACATGCTCTTAAGTGTGCAAATACATATGTGTGTGTGAGATTCATAGGCTGACATTTGTGTCTTCCTACCTTATTGAGGCTCTGTCTGTCTGTCTGTCTGTCTGTCTATCTCTCAGAACCCAGAATTCTCCCTTTTGTATAGCTAGCCATTTTGCCCTGGGAATCTCTTGTCTCAGTTTCCCCAAAGCGGGGATTACAGGCCCATTCCATGGCTGCCCCAGCACCATTGTTAACACTCACTAGTCACGGGCCATCTCCCTAGCCTTGCTAGGACTGATGTTTAAAACACTTTTAGCTAAGTGTGGTGGTACACACCTTTAATCCCAGCACTCAGGGGACAGAAACAGGCAGATCTCTGCGAGTTCAAGGCCAATCTGGTCTTCATAATGAGTTCCAAGACAGCCAGGGCTATATAGACAGACCCTGTCTCAAAATAAATAATAAAATTAAATTTAAAAAATTCAAGATGAGCAAAAACAGGTACTTACACTTCATGTACGTGTGCCTATTTACATGAAATGATTTGAATTGAAATATACAGCAAAACACGGTCACTGCTTATGACCTCATACCACACTCTGATTGACAGTCATTATGAAACAGTTTTTTGGGCCTTTGATTCCTCAAAATAGATAAGTAGGCTGGGCTGTGGTGGCACACGCCTTTAACCCCAGCACTCGGGAGGCAGAGGCAGGCAGATCTTTGTGAGTTCAAGACCAGCTTAGTCTACAGAGCTAGTTCCAGGACAGGCTCCAAAGCTACAGAGAAACCCTGTCTCAGGGGAAAAAAAATAGATAAGTAGAACTGAGTGATAGGGTATTTTAATACATAATTAAAGCTAAGATGTAAACAATTTTACTTAAAAGTTTCATCCAAGTACAGGATTGGATTTAAAAAAAGAGAGACTCGCCTGGCGGTGGTGGCGCACACCTTTAACCCCAGCACTCGGGAGGCAGAGGCAGGCAGATCTCTGTGAGTTCGAGGCCAGCCTGGCCTACAAGAGTGAGTCCTAGGACAGGCTCCAAAGCTACAAAGAAACCCTGTCTTGAAAAACCAAAGAGAAAGAGAGAGAGAGACTTCAAATATTCAGTTGAAATTGTGGCTCAGGCCATTGCAGTAGATTCCAAAGAGGGTTCCTAGCTGAATTGCAGTCGAATTCCTTAGATAATATATGTCATGTTTTAATATAAGATTGGCTCCCAAGTGGGAAATAGATCATGAATTCCTGGCTCCCTCTGACATCCAGAGCTGTGCTCGTCGGAAGAATTTCATGTGGTTTAACACTTAAATAGCTCCGCATTGCCTGTCAGCCAAGATTGGCTTTACATTTTTATAGAGACAATTTGTGCAGAGAGGAACATTATTAGAGTTGATTCCCAAGGCTAATGCTGTCTTTGAGGGCGGTATCCAAGGCTATCTTTTCTCACTCAGGAGTTTGCCCCAGAACTAGTTAGCCAACTTGGCTATTAATATATTGAGAACCCGAGGCTGGGTTGTAGGGAGACCCAGCAGGTACTTAACTTCCATCACCAAAGGCAGAGGCAGGAGCGCTCAGCTGGAGAACCCGGGTTCAGGAACACACAAAACTGCAGCAGGAAGTCTTCCCAGAGCATTCACACTTAGAGCAGCAGCCTTTCATCTGCTGTAAGAACAGGCGTCCCCTCCTCCTCCTCCTCCAAAAAAACCAACAGAGTCGCCTTACCAAACCCACTTGCAATTGAAAAATGGCAAAAACAAAACAAAATAGATTACCAAAGTGTAATTCAGGCAGGTCTAGAATGCAGTATGGTGGGTGTAATTCTCTTAGCTCTCATTGAGATTACCTGGGGCTGTTACTGGGAGCTTGGGGAAGGGAAAGGGTTGTCTGTAACCGATAGAACATTTCTGTTTGTCTCTCTTTTGTTCCGTAAAGGATTAATGAAAAATGTAGAAGGCTGGGTGCAGCTTATTATCAAAGTAGACAAGAGTCAAATATGTAACATTTTAAGATCACGAGCATCAGGAAAAAATATGCTTTCTGAAGATAAGGAAATTATGGCCTGGGACGTTTGCAAGAAGGCTGCAACAGCATCAGGAACAGAAAGATGCGTGAGTCAGCATTCACGGAGACCACAGGCTTCAGGCATGTGCCCGTCCACCAAACAAAGGTTGGCTAGGTAGGAAGCGCAGACCGCTCTTGCCCACAGTCCCACTGTGCTGTTGATGGGTCTAAGAACAGTCCCTGGTGGGAACGGATTGATCTAAACATTTCTCCTGCCACAAATTGCTGGATGGCTCGAGTCTACTGGATGTTTACAGGCCACTTGCTGAGTACTTTTAGAATCTCATTCATTCTTTTACCATTCAAGAGATGCCTTGCTGGGTACCCGCTAACTGTTAGGTATTGAACTGTGCTAGGAGGAGTCAAAGATGAACAAAACAAGGAATTCCGCAAAGGAGGTGTGATTGGGCCTTAGAAAAAAAATGTCTCACACTGCTCTTAGGGCATGTTGAACATATAAAAACAAAACAAAACAAAACCCTATTTATAGGTTTTTAAAGAATAAATAAAATTTTATTTTATTTATAAAATAAATTTATATTTTATTTTATAAAATTTTAAAGACTTAGACTGTAAATGGGGACAACTATTCCTGATGAACATCTCCCAAGGTGGAACGCAAGTCATCATCCCAAGATTTGAGGGAATACGGATTTAGAGAAAAGGGGACAGGATTCTTCGGAAACATGGCACCACCCCCAAAGACACTTCTATCCTCTTTCAATTAATCCCGCCCCCTCCCAATAGTCTGTATTTACTCTCCGGCTGAGAATTACTCTTTCTCTTCTTATTCTTCGCTTCTCACCCACATCTCTGGTTCTTTCACACATTGCAGTCATGAAGAGCCTGGGCCCTGCAGTCAAAGACCTGTAGGCTCACATTTCAGAACTGCCACCACTCGGATAGCACTGGGGACCAGCGGCTGACTCTTCCTGAGCCTTAAGTATGCCTTCTACAGAAGGAAGAAAGTACTAGCACCTGTCTGGCAGTGCTGCTAGGAAGATTAAATGGAAGGCTGGTGTGGCCGCTCACCCTTGTGTTCCCAGCACGTAGGAGGATGAGGCGTGAAGGTTGTGAGTTTGAGGCCAGCCTGGATAGTGAGCTGTTGGACAGCTTGGCTATAGTGTGAAAACCCCACTTTCCCCGCTTTCTTTCTTTCTTTTTTTTTTGTTTTTGTTTTTCAAGACAGGGTTTCTCTGTAGCTTTGGAGCCTGGAACTAGCTCTTGTAAACCAGGCTGGTCTTGAACTCACAAAGATTCGCCTGCCTCTGCCTCCCGAGTGCTGGGATTAAAGGCGTGCACCACCACCGCCTGGCAAAACCCCGCTTTCAAAACACCAAAACCAAATGGAAAACAGTAACATCAAAAGATTTTTTGGGAGCCGGGTGATGGTGGCACACGCCTTTAATCCCAGCACTCCGGAGGCAGAGGCAGGCGGATCTCTGTGAGTTTGAGGCCAGCCTGGTCTACAAGAGCGAGTTCTAGGACAGGTTCCAAAGCTAAAGAGAAATCCTATCTTGAAACCCCTCCCCTCCAAAAAAGATTAATTGGGATAATATAGGTAAATGGCAGTTCAGTTAGTTATACTCATAGCTCACAAAGCTATTCTAAGGTTATATATCTATTCTCACATCCAAATGGTACTTCTGCTTGTTTATTATTTCCAATATTCTGTTTCATTTTAAGATGTGACTCATTTTTATATCAAAGATAGTATCATGGAAAAAAAATAAAAACTCTCTTTGAATATTTTAGGTTTAGGTCTTGTTTGGGTCTAGTGGTACAGAGTTATAGTGTCGGAATGGAAAGGCTGAAGCAGGGCACTTCAATACCAGGCTTGGATACATAGTAACTGAAGGCCTGAACTACAGAGAGAGACGCTCTCTTTGTTTGTGTGTGTGTATATGTGTGTTTGTTTGGGGTACTATAAAGGCCCTAGTTATTGGAATGGGAAAGAGTTACTTCTTCACTTCAAAACCCTAGTTGCAATCAAAACTTTGGGACTACGGAGCTTGTGCTGCCCTTGGCAACACACCTGGTTTTTCTGCTTTGATGAAGAACACAGCTCAGGACTTCATTCTGAGTCACGGCTTTCCACATCGCCTTTTGCAGGGCTCTGACATGCCTGCCAACAGTCCTGAAATGAGTCTGCCTATGGGTGCAGAGTCAGCAGTTTCTCCAGAGTCTAGACTTGGACTTGCACGCATTGAAAGAGGCTCCCCCTCAAAATGTAAAATTCTCCACAGGGATTCACGCCTCAAATAATTCTTCGGGGGAAAAGATGGTTTGTGGTTTGATTTATAGAGTCACATGAGTATAGTTTGGCTTTTGTTTCATAGCAGAAGTTCCTGAGCAGCTATTTTTGAAACTAATCCAGAAAGAAAAAAAAAAGGAGATTAAGGGGGGGTGGGAAGAAGAAATAAGCCAGGAGTGCTTTTGGCAAAGTTGCCACCAAGAGAGAAGAGATTGTCCTTCTGGGCAGTCTCCTGGTTCCACTGAAGAGGGATGAAATATGTCCACTTTTCAGAGACTAAAGTCGGCAGACATTAGAAACATGGAGCACACCTCTGAAGGTCGGAGAAGTTGACCTCAAAATTGAACTCTGCATCTTAGTCTTGACCTGATGCTGACATTGGTACTGCGGACTTTGCAAAGAGGGCTGAGCTTGAAGTCGTGAAGATAGAAGAAATGATGCAACTACATTAGCTTAAAGAATTTCCTTCACGAAATAAAGAGCTCCAGATAATTCCAGTGTGTCTGGACCCAGCCTAACCTTTTTGTTGTTATGAAATTGGAAGATTCCTGACTTGATAGCATTTACCTTTGGTCGCAGAACTCAATAGATAGAGAAAAGCAGAGTTCTATAAGTCCAACGTCAGCTTGGTCTACAGAGGGAGTTCTGGCCAAAAGGGTAATATAGTATCTTTTTAAAAAATGACATTCTAGCTGGGCAGTGATGGTGCACACCTTTAATCCCAGCCTTTGGGAGGCAGAGGCAGGTAGATCTTTGTGAGTTGGAGGCCAGTCTGGTCTATAAAGTAGGTTCCAGGACAGCAGTTAGGGCTGTATAGAGAAACCCTGTCTTGAAAAATTTGAAAAAGAGAGAGAAAAAAAAGATACATTCTAACACAAATGGCTGACATATTACCATCTAAGAATAGACTGTAATTCCTTCTCATAGTAAATAAGGACAGTCTTGTATTGAAACTCATTTCAGAGGAATAAATTGGATTTTTTTTCTTTTGTATTTACACATCTGTATTATTTTCCAATTGCTTTGTTTGTATTAATAAGCTAGAATAAGGAGCATACTTTGCTTTCTTTGTTAAGTACGTCTATGTTTAATGAAATCAAGTTTGATGGGATGTTTAGGACCATTCCTATGAGAATGTGTTATATCATAGCCATTATATTTGGTTGATGGCCCATCCCATAGATGTATAAGAAAATTATTTGGAATCAAACTAAACCAAACCAAACCAACTAAACAAACAAAAATGATTACAAGCAACGGATCAACCCTAAAATTTCTGTGACCATGAAATCTTCTGTCCCAAAGGTATGGCTATTGAATTTTCCCCAGTCAAACTCCCCACCTGTTCAGACCTGTGTCGATGACACCTGCTTAGAATAAATCCACCTGCCACCTACGGCTTCTTGGCCCCGCTTGTTTTTCCTCTGGGATGACAGATGTCCCAGTTTTAGATCCATAAGCAGATTTAGGCTTCTTAAATAACTGACAGTTGCCCTCACCTGGGCATGCCACCGTTCTCTAAGCCAAAGCCCTGGCTTTTCTTTCCTCTGTGTTGTTTTGCCATTGTCCGACCTCTGTACATAATGCCACATGATAGTTTGATACAGGTATTTGCCGAAAGAGACTCTTTGTCTTAAGGGGGGTGGAGTGGGCACTGAAAACCTTTTCATCTTGAGACTATTTGACGTTTTTAAGTGTTTATTTTTCCTTGAACTGATAGAACCACAGAGTTGAGTTGAGATTTTGAATATTTAACAGGTAGTTCCTGTCTACCATCTTGAATACACACTAAGCGGTTTGAATGACGCGTGCTATTGGTACAAGAACAGTTGGACTCCTTCCAAGCAGTGTTATGCTATGGCAACAGTGAAATCAGTGTGGATGATTTGGGAGAATACAGGAGAACAGACGTCACCCACACAGGAAGTCAGTGGTTTCCCGGGGAAATGGCTGCAGAGGTAGCAGCAGTTAGGGCAGGCACAGGGCTGTAGCTTAGATCTCAATGTCTTTCAAAGACCTGTGTCATGTGATAAAGTACCCTCGCCACACATACCTTGTGCTATTAATAGGTGGTGCATAGTAGTCCCTAGGGCCATACTCTCAACGGCAATTGTGAGATTCCTTTCTTTCCCTTCTTCCTCATTTACCTATGAGGTAAATGGTTTTCTCCCCATCGGGCTCACAGCATGGTGGACTTCCTGACGCCAACTAAGCACAGAAACAAATATTTCATGGGCTGAATCTTCAATACAATAAGCAAAGTAAACCTTCCCCTTTCTGAAGTTGATTTTCTCAGGTATTACTTGCCTGGAAACGTGCTGGCATCTAGCAATGGAGGGAAGGAATTAAATGAACTATGTGGTAGTTGACTGGACAGGACCTCAAGATGAACTTTCTCCCAGCAACCACCCAGCATACTTTGGGGTGAACTTTAGAGAGACGAGGGAAAGAACGTTGAAACAGGTTGCAGAGTTTTAGGTAGTCAACAAGCAGAATGGTGATTAAGACTTTGAGAAAGTGATGTTTATGATTAGTGAAGATGGTGATATAAATCTTTTTGTATGCTTTTAAAACACGTAAATAAAAGAGTGCTGGGCATGGGGACACACATCTGTAATCCCAGCAGGCTGGAGGTAGAGGCAAGAGGATCAGAAACTCAGGGTCAGGCTTGTTAACACTGCTTGTTTGAGGCCAGCCTGGGCTATATAAGGCTCTATCCATAAAATACAATAAAGTAAGGCAAAATAAATAAATATGGTCCAAGGTCTAGAAAGAAATGCTCAAAAACAGTAAGCTACTGTGTTGGAGTTGAGGAGTTATGGGTGATTTTATATAATTTGTCTTTAGAAACTTTTCTATCATTGTATAGAACAGTGGTGGCGCAGGCCTTTAAAACCAGCACTCAGGAGGTAGAGGCAGGTGGTTCTCTTTGAGTTCAAGGCCAGCCTTATCCACAGAGTGAGTTCCAGGACAGCCAAGGCTAAAGCTACACAGAGAAACCTTGTCTCAAAAACACAAACAAACAAAAAAGCCTTTACCAAAAACAAGGTTTAAAAGGGGAAAAAATATTTAACCAATACGTCATAGTCTATAAGAAAAATTAAAAGAAATTAGAATCTTTTTTTCTGTCATTCCTTCTTTGACATTCCTTCAAAGCTGACTTTCAACCTTCTTCTATTTCCTATTCATTGCCTTTTTTTTGCGTAAGACAGCTCACTCCCCCTCAGGCTCAGTGATGGTACAGTTTGAGTCTTTCGTATTTTGCTGGCTTGGTGTCTTTTGCATGAGCCAGACTTGCCTAAATTGGGGTTGGAAGTACTTGACCTGCAGAAAGAGCTGAGATGGCCCGTTCTCAAACAGCAGAGAGAATGAGTCAGATGTGCAAGGAAAGCTAGCTAGTATTACCCTGGTGTTCAACCCAGAAGGCCTGAGACATCGCATGAGGAGAGCGCGGCGATTTAGATGAACACGGGAAATTACGGAGCATTTCACATTAGTAGACAGAACTAAATTGACATCTGAAGATTATTTGAAGATGAGTTGTTACGGATTTATGGAGATATCTCTCTTGCAAAATAAAATGCTTAACTTTTAAAAAAATTGCTTAACCTTAATAATAAAACTCTAATACCCATCTTAATTTTATATGACTCTGTAGTCAATACTGTGTGCCGCTAATGCTTTTTTATAAAAGAGTGTGAGCAATAACTGTTAGCATTTCTGGCATCGCTTAACCAGCATGCAGATCCTACCGCAATGTCAGTATTGAGGCAAATATTTAGTCAGCCCAGGGTCCTGTGATCACACATCACTGCTTAATCTACGTGCATGTTCTGTACGCATGCGCTAAGCTTCGTTGCAAGCGGGTTCCTTCTCCTCACTCTCTCCACCACTTCCTTTCCTTTTGGAGGCCTCCGCAAACCTTCCCTCTCTTTTCGCACCCTGTCAATAAACTTCCAACGTTTATTTGTTTGTTGTTCACTGTGGTTCTCGCCGCTGCTACACTATAACCATAACCAAATAGCTCTTTTAAAATTTTAGTTTTCAAAATACTGCTCAGTAGCCATGACTCATAAAAAATGGAATGGCTCTGGCACAGTTAGGCAAGGATTTAGAGATGCCGTGAAGACGACCTGATCTATCTCACCTTAGTTTTTGTTTTGTTTATCAAACGGCTTTTATAAAGAGAGGAACTGAGAGGAAGGTGGATCCCGGAGTTCGAGGCCAGCCTGGTCTAAAGTGAGTTCCAGGATAGCCAGGGCTACACAGAGAAATCCTGTCTCGTAAAACGAACAACAATAACAACCACACACACACACACACACACACACACACACACACACACACACACACACACAAAGGGAGGGTCTGCCTTTGGCTTCACATGCAATTTATTCGTTGTTTTCTAAAATTGAACTGTAGTTAACAACTGAGTTACTACAAAAACAAAACAAAACAAAAAACAGTTGTTGTCTGAAACAAACGTATCAAAAGAGAGACAGAACACAAACAGGCTTCCTGCCTTGCTAATTCCATTTAATGCTTAGGATGTTTGATCAAAGTCCACTTAGTGCATGCTATGAAACAAGAGATGCCCACTTACATAGACTTCTGCATTCTTCATCACCTTATGCTCCATTCCTAGAGTCACCAAGTAGCTTGTCAATGTAGTCAGCCTTGATATTTCTCTTCCCCCATCTCTCCCAGCTTGACGTTGCCCTCCTTGCCCCCAGCAACATAGTCAAACTTTCCCCTTAAGATCTTGGCTTTTTCTGAAATATGTCTCGGTCTTCTTTCTTGATACACTCTAAACCACTGAGGATAGATACTGTGTATGACTCTTTCCGTTCCTTACCACACCAAGTACATTGTAGTCTCAGGACACAAGCTGATTCAAGACAGGCATGAATGAAGTCAGACAATGTGGTGCACACCTTTAATCCCAGCACTCAGGAGGCAGAGGCAGGAGGATCTCTGTGAGTTTGAGGCTAGCCTAGTCTACAGAGTGAGATCCAGGACCGCCAAGGCTACACAGAGAACCCTGTTAAAAAACAAACATACAAACAAATAAAAATAAATGAGTAAATAAATAAAATAATAAAATAAAACAAAGAGAGATTAGAGACAAAATATAAACAATGGGGAACTATTAACAGTTCCCAAACCAAAAATTATGTGTGTATTTCTGGTAAAATAAAGATGTATTTTTTTCTTGAGACTGTAATATATAAAAAGCAGGTAAGAGGGGGGCATATGATTGAGTCTCCTGACAACAAAATCTGTTGTCAGATTAAAATTACATGTTTTTTCTTTTATCCAGACTAGCTGTCACAGATCCTTCCCGTGCTGAAATTTAATGCTAACATTATGACGGAGAACACATGAAAATATACACATCTGTGTATTTTGTCTGAATAGAACTGCTAATCATCCAAGAAAATGTTTATTTTTCTCCATTTCTTCTTTTGCTAAATATTACAGTACTTCCCCCACAGAAGACAGATTGTTTCTTCGGAGTATTGTAAACTTAGATCTCCGCCGTCCTCGAAACATTTTCATCAAAGTGTTTTTCCATGACTTTTATAGTCATGATGTGCAGGAGTGGAAGGAAGAACACTAACATTTATTCGTTGCTCGCTAAGTGCCAGATACTGCGCTAGGCGCTTTTATATTTAGCATCTCGTTGGATGTGAGAGAGGCCTTACAGGACGCATGGCCGTGTTGTAGGACAGGACTGCCTGGAGCTGAATCTGCTCACCTTCCTCAGAGTCCGTCTCACAACAGGTAGGGCAGCCAAGATCTAAAACCGAGGCTTGTTTCATTTCAAATCCTGTAGAATTTCTATCGAATCGTACTAAAACCTTTGTGAACCTTTGGGCAAAAAGAGAAAGGGGGAAAAAAAGTAAAAAACCCTGGGGTATTTACCACATCCTGCCTGGAAGCAAATAGACAATTGAGAAGTAGCAGGGACATAGGGAGACACCTGGGGACCATGACAATATAATAATAGCCCTACACGGCTATTGTATCTCCCAAACACGGACGATATATTTTTGGATAGGCCACGTTATTTTATTTTTTAATCATTATGAAGCCATTATCATTCAAACAACGAACAGAGACTTCATAAAAATATTGTCCAGGTGTCTGAGAGGTAACAGTGAAACATTTAGCATATCTGAGGGCTTCCAATGTAACAAGAATTGGAGGATAGGTGATTTTATGAGCTCTAGAAAATAATTCTAATTGTAATTGGACTAAGAGCATTTAGGTATCAGGGTGCCAGGAGGAACAGGGTATCCTACCCCATTATATCCCCCCTCTTGGCTTGCAGGTGATACCCCATGAATCACACAGATCACACACACTTCGGGTCAGAACTATAATAAGGGAGACTATTTACATTGCGTAAATATGTGGAGTGAACGTTGTGTCAAACCGTTTGGATGTTTCCCACACTGAAGAGCTTTTGGGAGAAGAGGACCTTGCTGAACTTCCCACATCATTTTTTATAGGCTCAAGAAGTTTTCTGATATGCTAAGCAAACGATTGGCCACGGCTACACTCTTTTGCACTATGGAGAGCAATTCGTCAGAAAAGTGTAATTCAGTGTGTAGCTCGTATTAACCTACTCTTTGACCTCCTCTTGGAGTCTAGAAACCATCTATGTTCTGAAGCTTCCCTTTTCAACGTTGTCGGAATGCTCAGGCTTGTACAGACAGGTCAGACAGTAGTGTTTTTGGGTATCATTTTCTCTCTCTCTCTTTTAAAACAGTTGTACAGGCATGATCATATATCATAAACCACATATATTTCAAGGGTTGTATTTGATAAATTTTCATGTTAGGTGAACACCCGTGAAAACATCAGCACCATAAATTTTTAAAAGAATAAAAAACACATCTTACAATGATTATGAATGTCCTTGTGCCCTTCTTATAAGTTCCTTCCTCTAGACCAAAGAAACTACTGATTATTTTGTATTTCCTATAATTTTATATTTAAAAAAAAGCCCATAATCATATGGGAGCTGGAGAGAGAGCTGAGTCACCAAAGTGCTTGACTTGAAAACACAAAGACCCCGACCGAGTTCAACCCCAAGAAAACAAACAAACAAACAAAATGCTGAGTGTGTTGGTGGACACTTAGAATCCCAGCACTGGGGAGGCAGAGACAGTTGCTGGCCAGCCCGCTTGGCTTCCTTAGTGACTTCCAGGCCAGTGAGAGGTCCTGTCTCAAAACAAAACAAACGCAAAACAGTAGACAGAGGTTAAGAAATAATACCCGAGGTTGTTCTTTGACCTCCATATGTGTCCTCCGCATTCAGCCACCTGCACACACATGAACATATATACGCATAAAAATGTTATTGTATATTATTCTCTTTCAACTATCTGTCTGCCTGCCTATCGTTTATCTATATCCTTCTACTATTTCTCTCATAGCTTGGCTTTCTTCACCCAGCATTAATGTGTTTGTGTTCATCCTTGTTGCTTCACGAACCGATGAGTCAATTCTTGTTCTTGTTGTTTTCACGTTTCCTTTCATGTGTCTATGTTTGCGGTTCACCCTGCTCTCTTTATCAACAGTACTTTCTCCAGTTTTCAGTTTCTGCTAATACTCTCGGCCTATACTCAGGGATGGTAGATGCTGTGATTTCTGACTTCCTGCTCTTTTTTTCTTCTTTAGTTAGTAACATTTCTTTGCTGTCTTTGGCTATCTACGTCTTCTCTATTCCGCCCAGGATGATGGGACTCTTTTGATTTCAGGAGGGACACAGACTGAAGTTGGGGTCAGAGTCGCTCTCGGAATTTTCTGAATGGAACTTCCACCCTTTGGGCTGGGAATTGTGTGAGTCACTTTTGTACTATTGTGATAAAAATACCTGTGGTTATTAGAAGGAAGAAAGGCTTATACGTGCCTCGCGGTTGTAAACATTTTAACCCATGGTCATTTTGTCCTGTTGCTTTGGGCCGGGGCAGCATAGTATATTATGGTGGGAGCACAAAGCAATGGAGGCCTGTTCACATCATGGTGGCTAGGAAGGAAAGAGAGAGAGAGAGAAGAAAAGGCTGGGATCCCAATATCATTTTTTTCCCCAAAACTTCCTTTTAGAAGGTTCCTCCTCTTATAGGTGCCACTGATGTGGGATGTCCTTCTGTATATGTGTTGCTTTTTATTGGTTGATGAATAAAGCTTTTTTGGCCAATGGTTAGCAGAGCAAAGCCAGGTGATGTCTGTGAACTTGTAAAGGAGGCATTTGATGGCACAGACCTGTAATCGCAACTGCCTTGGAGGCTGAGATAGGAGGATAACAAGTTCAAAGACAGTCTGGACAACTTAGAAAGATGCTACCTCAAAAATAAAAGTTGATAAGTGAGGCTGGAAATATAGTTCAATGGTAAAGAACCTGCCTGGCACATATAAGGCTCAATGTTTAATGCCGGGTATAATAATAAGTAAACAAACAACAGAGAGAAGCAGGGAGGCGCAGATTTGAACTAGAACAAATGTGTTTCAAGGCTGGTTTACTGGGACTTGCTGATGGGACAGGCTGCTCATCCCTGGCTGTTGGCATTTTAATTAGACGAGGATGCTGCATCGCTTGCCCACTGATCAGGATCTCTGCTCTTTTCTTATGTAGGGAGGAGCTCTCTTCCTGTTAGCTGCATGCCTGTCATTCAGGTAACATGGATTCTCTCTTGACTTTAGGAGGCACACTGACAGTCATTGATTCAAGCTGGCCGATTTGAGCTACTTACTACACATCCTCTCAGGCACTGCCTTTCCTTTTCTCTGAGGTATGAACCCGGAAGTAAGGAGCTATAGATATTGGAGCCATTGGTTGGTTGGCCTAGTGAGGAATGAGCCAAGGCTGAATCAAGAGGAGAGAAGCCAGGCCCTGGTGACATTGTGTGAGCTGTTGGTTAAGTTGTCACTGAAGCCTAAACTCTCCTTGGCCTTTTCAGTTACACAGACACCCAAATCTCTTTTCTCTAACAGTGTTCTTGTGACAAGACAGGACAATTCTTGTGGTGTATGACATTATCTTATTTAGCCCTTATAACCTGGCTGGTGCATTATTAGTCCAAGTTTGCATGTAGGGAAACGGTTAGCTAAGCCGCCTACCGACTTGTCCTTGTGGCGAAGATGGAAGTCCCATCGGCTGTGCTCAACTGCAAAGCAAAATGACAGCAACAGTGCTTGGGGCTAGAACCCTGACCTGCTTAGCTTTGGATTTCTAGTCTTTTCTCTTGCAGGAAACTGAGCATTCCTAACATCTGTCGCTTCATTGCTGAAAATAAGAAGGTTTAATTCTCTTGCTCTTTTTCACCAGCTCCTTAAATCTTTTCTTTCCCCCCTAATCTCTCCAAATACCAAATATTCTCTCTAGCCTCCTCTTCACCATTCATATCTATTTTAAATGGTCCTGAATTGTTGTCAACTTGGGCATGAAAGGTAGTTTACTGCAAATACGACCTTTTGATGGATGGTCAAAGATCAGAAGGTTCCAAACGAGTCTAATCACCTATCATAAGAACAAACCACAGGCTGCTACTGCACCTTGCTTTGTCTCATGCTTTTAAAAAATGAAAAAAAAACAACGTCGATGTTCATTGTCTTCAGGGAAGATTGCCAATCCCCATATTATCCTTCATGTGCCCGACAGGGAAACCCAATGCTCCTCCGGCTCTCCCTTTCTAACCATATTCATTAAAAAGAGAGGATTTATAGCTGGAGAGATGGTTCAGTAGGTAAAGTGCTTGCACCAAAAAGCTTGAGGACCTGAGTTCAAATCCCCAGACCATGAAAATGGGACCCAAAATCCTAGTGCTTAGTGGGTGAAAATAGAGGCTCTCAAAGGGTTGCTGGCCAGCAGAAAATCACAGAGCTGATATTGGGGAAAAAAAATTAGTTTGATGAGGTGGTATTACAGGCCTTTAATTCCAGCACTCCAGAGGCAGAGGCGGTAAATTTCTGAGTTTGAAGCCAGCCTGTTCTACAAAGTGAGTTCTAAGACAGCTAGGGCTGGCTATACAGGGAAACCCCGTCTCAACAGCACCCTCCCACCAAATGTGGCAAACGACAGAGGGAGACCCCTCTTGTTGACCTCTGGCCTCTACAGGGACAACACACTCCTATACAAAAGTATAAACATCCAATAAAAGGGGAGGAGTTTGTTAAAACTGGCATCATTTTTAGAGGACCCTCAGATGGATAAGGCTCTTCATTTGCATTATTTACTTGACAGGGTCTCCTGTAGCTCCCACCAAACTCAAGCTCAAAATTGAGGATGAGTTTGAACTTCTGGTTTTTCTGCCTCTGCTTCATGCCATAAACTCTAAATATATTTTATTTGATTAGGATCCCACCTCTGGTTTCTTTTGTTTTGTTTTGTTTTTTCTAAACTGGATATCAGTTTAGGTAAGGGAAGAAAATGAGATGGAGATAGTGTAGCCTATTTAATCCCTTCTTCATTTTAACATAGTCCTGCAGGGAGCCATCTTGGAAGCCAGGAGCCAAATGTTTCATTTCTGCCCCATTTTATTCTAAGTTCAGTGACTTTTGTTTCTCTCCCCAGTATTTTCCATGTGTGCCCCCAGGATGCTGTTCTTCTCTGGTCAGAACAGCTTGGCATACATTAGTCTCAATGGAAAGAAAATTATTTTTAATCTTAGAACCTCTCCCAGCTTTCTGTGTATAAATGTGACTTTCCAGAAGGAAGAGAAAAATGTGGCATTTCCAAGAGGATTTGAACTTGAAATTCTTCCCACACCCCTCCCTTTCACCAAGTGCCAGGGAGTTTTTATGAAAATCACATAACATATTTAACTGCAGTTTGGAAAATATTCAAAGTTGAAAATATTCTAAATTAAAAATTATTTTACTAAGCCAGGCATGGTGGCACATGCCTTTAATCTCAGTGTTCAGGAGGCAGAGGCAGGTGGATCTCTGGGAGTTTGAGGCCAGCCTGGTCTACGGAGTGAGTCCTCTAGGACAGCTGGAGCTACGTAATAAAAACAAAACAGAACAAAACCCAAACCAACCAACGGAACAAGCAAACAACCCCCCCAACAAACAATAAAAACAAGCAAATAGAAATTATTTTACAAAGTAAAAAGAAAAATTCCTAAAAATTGCCTACTAGTGAAATGGCCACTCAACATTTACTGGGTGACATAAAGAAAAACTTGTGCTTTATTTAGCCTCTGTCCATCTTCACGTTTCCCCCCCTTATCTTAGACACCAGAAGTTACCCCTCCTTCCTCAATTTCATTACCATTGCTGTTTGATTTTGTCCCCCATTTACACATTAACCTCTCGGTTTCTTGAGCATTCTGCATGCGTATTGCTTATTTCCACTGGCAGAACACAAGACCAAAATACTAGACCTCGGCATCTTTAAGGTCTAGCATGGTACCTGGCCCAGACTGTGCAGTTAGCAAATTCTTTTTTAAATGAAAGAACTCAAATAGATCAACCAAACAATCATCTAGATTCTAAGGATCAAATTTCTACTATGGAATTATGGGAGAGAAGATTATTTGTTGGCAGTTTTGGCTGAGGCAGAATAATCTTTTGTTTGTAATGGGCTAATTCTAGTCCAATGATAGGAAGGAGGAATTATAGATGCTGAAACTCAGGGTGTAATTATGTAGAATCCCTTTTGACTATTTTGAATATTTACTAAGAGAACAAAAAAAGCATGTAATTGCTTTTAAAAGAAGGCAAGCATGTGGAAATGTTTGGTATAAAAGTAGGTCATGTATAAATTTTATTTTATTTTATTTTTTTTGGCCAGGCAGTGGTGGTGCAGGCCTTTAATCCCAGCACTTGCTACAAAGCAAGTTGCTACAAAACAGCCAGGACTGTTAGAGAGAAACCCTGTCTCTGGTGGGGGGGGGGGCAAAAAACAAAAACAAAAACAAAACAAAACACGAAAACAAAAAAAAATATTTTTTTTCTCTAACTTACAAAGAACTCTGAAAATGAAGCTAGCTTTTACCATATTATAAAGTAGGAACCTTGTAAAAAAAGAATCACTAATAGTACCATTTAAAACTGCATACTGCATACTCATTTTTAGAGCGGCATCTCAGATATATGCATTTTTATATGAGTAAACAAGTGTTAAAGTACTTGTAGAACATAATTATTGTTAACTTATGGTTCCTATATTTACTTTGGAAGTTGTAGCAAATACATTCAATATTGCCCAGTAAAGTAATAGAAAGAAGGTGGCAGGAGACATTTTCAAAGGAAAGGTGTTTGCCTAGCAAACCAAAAAAAAAAAAAAACCAACAAAAAACCCCCCAAAACTTGACACTATTCAGAAGCCCTTAGGAAATAATGAGATTTGAAATTTCAGTTAAAATGTATTGTGCACTTCCTGGTGTTAAAAACAGAAAAACAAAACAAAAAACCAACCCTCACCCTACAAGGCCTTTTGTATGGTTAACTTTTTCTTGTTTAGGGTGCTCACATCCGGGGCCCCATTATCTTCTTTCAATTCCCTCATTAACTCCCTCTGGGGATTTAAGTTAGTTTTTACTTTAAGTTTCTATCCCTGCTTGTGGGAAGAAGTGGGTCAGTATCACTTTGGTTGTCTACACACTTACTCAACTGTTCCTGAACTGTAAAAGCATTTGCAGAAACTGGGCCAACTTCCTAGGCCCTTCTCCTTCAAGAAACAAAACCTAACTCACTGCAACAGTAGCCCTTTCTGGGCCGTATAGCATAGTATTGGCCCCGTCACAACGCTCGGTTTTATTGTAAACGTTGATAATCTGTCATCCCAGCGAGATTCTAGGGCTTCTGACCACCCAGCAAGTGCCAACAGTGTGATAAACATTAAAAACAAAAACACTGTGGCTTAATTCAAAGCTTCGTGCGAGGATGATGACTCCCGTAGCGCCACACAACCAGCCTATAGAACAGAAGAAAAGTAGCAGCGACCGACCGAGATGCTTCTGTGTGGGTCACAGGATATCAACTCTCCGTGCCATGTGGTAGGCATCCCGTGTCCAGTAGCGAATGGAAACACTTCAAGCCAGAGTTTTGCTGTTGTTAGGGGCTGATGTGCGCCGATCGCTTCCTAGCCAGTCTCCTGCCCTCCCGTTGTGTTGGAAGCCAAGCTTGCGGCGCGAGTTTCCTGGGACTACCCCCGCCCCTCCCAGACCCCGCCCCTCCCAGACCCCGCCCCGCCCCCAGATAGGCCCCGCCCCGCCGCCGCCGCCGCCGCCGGCAGGGGTCGCGCTGCCCCAGGCGAGCCGTGCAGGCGGGGGTGGGGAAGCTCCCGCAGTCGGTCGCTCTTCGCCGCCGCTGCTGGTTGGATCGTTTCAATAAAAGTCTTTTTTTTTCCTCTCTCGCTCGCTCCGGGGAACAGGCGGAGGCGTCAAGCCGCAGCCGCCGCCGAGCGAGAGAAAGCGACGCGCACGCAGACGAACGAGAGCGGCGGCTGCGCTCTCCCTTGCACCCCGCGTCGCCCCGTTCCGCCCCGGGCTCCACGACCGGAGACTACTGGGCCGTCCGTGCGGTTCCACGGCCCGGGAGCCATGTTGAGCGGGGGGCTCGGGCACGCGTGAGGCGGCCGGCGGCCCTCGCGGAGCGGAAGGCGTGAGGTGGGGGGGGGAGGCCTGAGGCTGAGGCGCCTCTGCGCGGCCACCGCCGCCACCGGACCTGCATCCGCTCGCCCGCCCGGAGGAGTCCGTGTCCCCCGCACTTGCTGGTGAGTTGGCGGCGGGGTCGGCCGGGGATCGCGACGCCTGTCAAGCCGGCCGCTCGGGCGGGGACGGTGTCGGTCGCGTGTCCGCGCGCGGCGTGGGCTGCGGGGGTGCCGAGCTGGGGGAGGCGGAGGTGGGGGTGGTTGGGGGGGCGAAGGGCTGCCGTCGCCGCCGGAGGTGGCTGCCGATCGCGGGCTCCTTGGGAGGCCGGTGGCCCCGCGGGGCGGCGGAGGGGAAGAGGCGGAAAGTCCCCATAGACACAAAGGTCCCCGGGGCCCGGGTGGAGGCGCGGGGCGCGGGCGGGGAGGCGGGAGTGGGCGAGGACGCGGGCGCTGCGGGCTCCTTGGAGACGCGGAGGCTGCGCGCCGGTGGGTTGCTCGGCGGGGGAGGAGCCCTCGCGTGGGGAGCGGGTCGACACAAAGCTCCGGGCAGCCCTCTGGATGGCGGGTCACACCCCTGAGTGTCGCTCCAACCGGAGGCGGAGGGACTGTGGGAAACCCAGAGAACCCGGGAGATGGGGGGGGGGTTCCACCGTTGTCTCGGCTGCAGTCGCTTTTCGCAGTGTTTCAGTGTTTCTCAGCTGGGTGGCCCCGGATTGTCCTCCCCCACGTCACCCCCGCACTGCCACATCGCCTTCCCCTGTGGTTTCTTTCCCACTCGTTCTCTCCCCTACTTTTCACCCACTCCTTCTGGGGTAAGCGGTGTTTTGCCTTCAGCTAGGAGAACGTTTGCTAATGACAGGATGCCGGACTCGTTCTGACCCTGAACTGCCTTGAACTCTCCTCTTCCCCCCCCCCAACCCTTTCCTTTCTGGGATCTACTGTGTCACATGGCCATTAACAATTAGCTTTTCTTCTTCAAAAATGGCAAGAGCGTTTAGCTGAAATCCGTGGCGCCTCTCCCTTATGTTAATGTGGCCATCGAAGACGCGTCAGTGGTCCCGTTTTAGCGCCTCCCAAGCCAAATTGATTTCCAAGGCACAAGTGGCAGATTTTGTTTGGAGTCTTGGCCATTCCTTTGGCCAGCAAAGTGTATTCCTGGTAGCAAACCTGTCACTTCACAGGAAACGCTTGACTTAAAGGCAGACAGTTCTTGCCTCGCAACTTTACTGTTTTTTCTTTTTCTGAGCCTTTGTTGGATTTCTTTTAAATGACATTTGTGCAAGATTATCTAAGTAAAATCTAAGTGACTGTTTGAGATTCGCTTTGTAAACCACGGAGCAGAAGAAAATGAATGAGACCTCTGATCAGATGAATTGACTTAAACCGTTGAATCTAGATATCTGAGAAAAAAATTGCTGGTGGTCATATAGTTGGTTTTATTTTGTTCTTTTATTTTATTTTGGTTTTTTGAGACAGGGTTTCTCTGTAGTTTTGGAGCCTGTCCTGAAATTAGCTCTGTAGACCAGGCTGGCTTTGAACTCAGAGTTCCACCTGCCTCTGCCTCCCGCGGGCTGGGATTAAAGGAGTGCACCACCACCACCGCCCGCCTTATTTTGTTCTAAGGAGTTGGCTTATATATTAAGTGTAGTGTCGCTTTGTTAATGAAGTCATTTTGGTTTTTTTCATTCTACATCTGCATAAGCAGTGGGTTCCAACTAAAGAAGACAGTATGATGAGGACTCTAATTTTTTTCTTTTTTTTATAGCCCCTCCCCTCTAATTTTTTTTTAAAATGTTTTGAGAGTGAATATAGGAATGTGAAGAGTGTTGTTCTTGTATCTGGCAAACCATCTCATAGGCCAGAAGTATTAACTGTTTGAATGCTGTCCTTCCAAGAAATGCTGCTGAGTCTTTGAATTCAAGCTGCGTGAAAATTCCAATGCAAGGGCTGGTGAGGTGGCTCCTGGGAAGGGCGCTTGTCTCAGGGTCTGAATTCAATCCCGAAAACACAGGCAAAGATGGGAAGAGAGCACAAACTCCACAAAGTTGTCATCTGACTTCCATATGCCCGTACCCACACACATTATGCAAATAATAATGATAGCAGTAATAATAACAATGATAATAATGATACATATTTTAAAGTTTCCTGTGCAAACAGGAGTTTTAACTACGTTTGCAAGGAAAATGAAAACGTTACTGACAATATGAACGAGAAGAAAATAAAAATAAATTCTGTTTAGTGTAGGTACTATAATTTGTCCATTAATAACACTCATATCTTGCAATTCACTGACTTTAAAATATTGGCATTAAAATTTTAGGTATTTCAGCTGGGGATTAGTCTGCATTTTTCAACTTCCTATCCTCCCCCCTCACCAACCAAAATGTTTTAGAAACCTTTGTGAAGTTAATAGGCCACATTATTAATTGATGTTTAATATACTTTCCAAAAATCATGTACATTTTTTCCTGTACACTTAGTGCCTACTTAGATAATAAAAATTAGTGCTGCTATGAGGAAGTTTATCAGAAACCCAATGTTTCTGGATTGTGGGTGGTTTATTTTTTGCCATTTCCCCAAATTTTCACATTACTTTTACATCCAGGAAAAATGCAGAATTAAAGTCTTTTTAATATTGTAATTTCCCTGTTACTAAAATGGGCTTTTGAAAAATATGTAGTTTATTCATACTTGTACTCAGGCCTAAGAAAGCAACTTGGTATTAACTATGTAACATAGTATATAACCTGTCCTATACAAGTTTGTTATCAAAACAAAAAGATAGCTATGTACATGGTAAGGAAAACTGAAATTGGAAGAATTAATTAAATATGTTTGTTAGCTTTGATGATATATGATGATGCTATATAATATATGCTATATTATATAGCTTATAATGGCTTATATGTCATTAGTTCTGCATAAACTAGAAAGCAGAAAAATCTTTTTGTCTTGTATCTTAGCTTAGCTGTATTGACTATAGGGATTTTAATGTATGTTTAGATACATTTAGTTCTCAGATACTGTCTTGGGCCTGCAGTTATGAGGGAAGTGTATAAGATCATTTGCCCAGCTCCCTAAGGCTTGTTTTCCTCCTGGCTTTCAGCAATACAGTTTCCTTTTCCTTCACGGATGAAACAGAGTTGCGGACTGTACAGCAGTGCCCAGGACAAAAGCCATTGTGGCTGCAGAGGAAGCTGTTCAAAAAGGGGAGGTGATGATGTCCCCTAATATTAAAAAGCTATCTGAACACAGTACTTTTTGCCTGCTTCCTTTGTTATTGTCTCATAGTCTTGGATATTTAAAAGATGTTACATTCTGAATCTTAATTGTTCTTTAGTGTTTGTATAGTTCTGACAGTCTTCTACATGGGTCTTCTCCTTCTGGGGTGGATAATTACTGAAGAAATGTGTTTCTGTGTTGGTGGGAAAAGACCATTATTTGTTAAACTCTACTTATAGAAATAGGCTCTGTGGTATTTTAGGAATGATCTCTCCTTTTGTGCATGCGAAGAAGAGTGATTTAGGATTCTTTTGAATTTGAAGTGGGTAGTTTTGCTCAAACTTTTTAATACCTATTGAAGTATATGTTATAAAATGATTATGCTATTTTTTCATTTTCAATGCTGATACAGTGCTATTTAAAATGTGCTTTACATGGCACTTGTAAATATTAGAAGGCCCATCCTGCAGCTTGCTGTTGAATTTAGCCTGTCCCGTTGCCAGTTTCTTTGAAGTACTGGAGAGAGGACTGATTCGACTGGCCTTCAAGGGTTCTTGCTGTTAGTGGATTTGTTATAATTTTGCTCACAATATAATCAATTGGTGTTTAATGTCATATGTGTATTTGTTTACGTTTGATAAGGGCCTGAAGAAATGTCTTGTGGCCATCTTTCTCTTTCTACCATGTTTTGCTCTCCCTGCTGGCCACCTTGGAAAATCAATAAACATCTGCCAGTAAATCTAATGTTTCATGGTCTACAGTAACATACGGGTAAACACTTGTTTTGAGGAGGTAGAATTACAGAGCTCCAGCGTGTCAGGGCAGCTTGCCTAGCAGAGGACACAGTTAATGTTTAATTGCTTTTTTCTCATTGTTCATATTGTATACTGAATGATCGCATGGCCCCCGAATTGAGATCCTTGGAGATAGATTTGGGGGAACTAATTTAGATTTAGTGAAAATGATCTTGCCTTCTAAAAATATTATTTTTTGATACACCTTATCTTAGACTGCTTCATCTTCCATAACAAAGTATCACATATTGGGTGCTTCTTAAAACAGTTTTTTCTCACTCTTCTGATTCCAGGAGTTTGAAGCCACCAGAATGCCCATTTAGTTAAGTTCTGGTGAGGCCTTTCCTCTTTGTTTGTGGGTGCCTGTTTTAACTGTGTGGTTTTCTGGCACTTTGTTTGGTGCCTGCAGGTGGAGAGGAAGGATGGGGAGGATAGAGGAAAAGAACTTGGGAGAGAGAGGTTTTTCTTCTTCAAAGGCATAACTACTATTATAAGGGCCCACCCTCTGATTCCCTCAAACCCACCTCCAAAAACCATTAGACTGGTGGGTGAGAGTCAAAACATGTATTAGAAGCCACTCAAACATTCAGTATATAATGTAAACTATGAGAAAGAGATTGTCATTAGTTGTGTCCTGAGCTTTTTTAAACACTATTGTTTTTGTTAAATCCTCTCAGGAAACCTGTTATATTAGGTACGCCTTTTTTTTTTTCTTCCTTAATAAGGAAGCAAAGGCTGTAGGTGAAGTAATTTTCTTCAGGATCCTTCCCCTACAGTGACCCAAGATTCACATTTAAGCGTTCAAGAATGCTCATAGTGTCTACGAGGAGGGGATGCTGAGTAGCTCACCAACAGCTGCAGTGATAAGTCAGAGCGAAGCACTTCTGTGTCTGCAGATTGGCTCCGCAATCCTCCCCACCCTGCGCTCTGCTTTGGATGCTTGAGACGGTTTTGCTTTGTAGCCCATGCTTGTGTGAACTGCCATGGCTATTGCGGAGATTTCTTTTCAATCATGAATCTGTCAGTATTTTTACACACAGAAGGAGTATGAATGATAAGAAACAAACAGAAGACCCTTCCCCTGAATTATGCTTTATATACATTCACTTCCTTTTCAAAATGTCTGTTCATTTACTTTGATTTTACATGTATTAAAATTATTGAATTTGTACAGTTGAAATTATTTGAACGTATGCCCTCTGTGTTGGCCAGCTTTATATTCCTGTGACAGACTATGTAAGAAAACCGCCTTATAAGAGGAGACAGCTCTTTTGACTCATGGTTCAGAGGCTTCAGTCCATGGCTGTTTGGCTCCACGGCCTCTGGGCCTGTGGTCAGCTAGGACATCATGGCGAGGCGCATGCGTGTGGTGGAGCAAAGCAGACAATCTCCTGGCTTCGGGGGAACCAAAGGACAGACAGAAGGAAGAGTCCAGATAGATTAGAACCTGCTTCCTTACTTTGACCTTCCTGAAGTTTCCACTGCCTCCCAACAGCTCACTAGGTTATTAGTTCATAAACAGATTAATCTATTCGTGAGATCAGCGCCTTCATGATCCAGTCTTCGTCCAACTGGCCCACTGTCTGCACACTGCTGCCCAGGGCCCTGAGCTTTTAACATGAGCTTCTGGGAATATTTGGGAGCCAATCCATGATGCCATCAAAGGGATCCTTTGAGTAGTATTGGTAAAACCTTAACACGTGCGTGCACGTGTACGCGTGTGTGTGCGCGCGCACACACACAGAACATCTACTGGTATTTGACCTTGATATAGCTTAGTGTTAGCAAGGTATAAAGTTTGCATATTTTATTCAGATGTCTATTGAATTTCATATTGAAAATTGATCCTCAGGATAGAGAAATTATGAATTAGTATGGTTAACATATGTGGTCCATTAAGGTGAAAAGGAACTCCCCATGAAGGTTAATAATAAGAACCGTTTAGCTGTTCATCTTGGCACATAACTGTAATCCCTGTGCTGGGTGGGTGAGGCAGGAGGATTGGAAGCAATTTCAAAGCCATTCTGAGCTTCACAGAAAGATTCTGTCTCTAAAAACCTAAATGAAAAAGACAAGGCTGTTCTTTGGTGTGTGGTATATAAACCAAGGCCAGAGGTTGGTATGTCATGTGTGCTATTGTTTGCTAACTTTTTCTTCATTATCATTTTTTTTAAAGATTCTCTCATTGAACCCCGAGAGTTAATCTTTTCAGCAGGACTGACTAGGCAGTGAGCTGAGTGCCAAGGATGCTGCCTGTACCTTCTAGCATTGGGAAGTAGGCAGGTGGCACTGTGTGCAGCTTTTTACATAGGCTCTAGAAACCTGAACTCAGGTCCTTGCTTACATAAGCATTTCCCTGGCAACTCTCTCTCCAGCACTGTCTTTCCTAGACTGTTCTTTCTCCATTTTATGTTTTTGTTACTGTACTTTTCAGAATTCTCAGTTTTACGTGTATGTTTCTAAACAATGAAGAAAATATCCAAAGGTATTTTTTCACTGTATCTAGTTTATTTACTAATTTTGTTTTTTTTTCAAAATTTTGTTTTTTCAAAGCATATATTTAATGGTGTAGTATTTTTCATTGGTGGCCTGTATTTGTTTGTAGCATATGTTAATGTTCAGTAATAAAAACAAAGGTTGGTAAAAGCTATTTAAGTGTGAGAAATTACCTACTTACAAAACCGAGACGGTTCTTTTTAAATTCATGTATGATTTTTAATGGGTATTTTTAAAAAAAGCATCAGAGGAAAATGAAAAATTATCTTAGAGCTGGGGTTCAAAGATGGGGGAACTTAGGCATTGATATTTTAATGCTGTGATGATTACTTGGAGAGAACTTCTCAGTTTTGAGGCCTGGATGTCATTTCCTCCAACATCTTCCTTCTTCTGCTCTGACGGGGCTGTGGTGCTTGTGTTCTCGGTAACGTTTGTGTCTTCCATAGTGCTGAACACGTTCTGCTGCGGGGACCGTGTGAGTCTCTCTCTTTTGTTTTTCTCTTCCGTAACCTTATCTGAACACCCCACTTCTGCATTGTTCAGTTCAGCGGCCTGGTGGGACCGGGAATACCACATCACTTAGTAGAGTGCACTCAGAGCTGTTGGCCTAGAAACAATGAAAAATAATTTCAGGTTTTGACTCTCGGGGACTACCAGGTTGGCGGTGTTTGTGTGAAAGCAATCTAGAAGTCAGTTATAGGCCAGCTTAGAGGGGTAGTAATTTGGCATTGTTGAGACTTTTTAATTACATGTGAGACGTTCTGACTTGTTAGAGCAAATGAGGAGAAAAGGTTGTTGGCCCTCAAAACTGGATGTCTTTTAGACAAATGAAAAATACAAAACTAGCATATTTATACATAAAATATGTATATTTACTTACTTCTAAAGGTCTAAAACAGTGGCCAATACCAGAGTAATCTGCTTAACTGAAACCTTTCTTATAAAATCTAGCTCTTCAGCTACTGGACCTGAATGGACCCACGGACCACAGAATTGTAGTCAAAGGGTTGCGCAGGGTGTTCAATGTTGTTCCTGCAACCCAGTCGTCAGTGTTTATAATTGGTCAAGAATTTGTTTCCCAGTATAATTAAATTAAAGAGCTTTCACTTTTAAAATGAAAGACTATTAAAACTGAGTCTTATACCTGTGCTGGTATAGGTCTATTATAATTAATACACTTATTTTACATACCAATGGGTATGGCTTAGTAAAATCATGTTTAAAATGTGACATTTAAAAGTGAACTTTCATAGTTTAATGAGATTTAGAGCTTTTCAAATATTTCGACTTATAGTTGTATAGTCTTAATTCGTTAATTTTTCTGTGTCACTTTTTGCTACGTTTATTATTCCAGCAATAATGGAGTGAGCATTGTATTTCGTAATAGAGATCTGATCTGTTTGTTCAGGTTGGTCAGTGATTCATAGACAAAGTATCAAAATATATGAATTTTATGGTTTTCTAAAATGCCTCACTGCGCTTGCCCAGTGTGAAAGTCGCTCTGAAAGTGAGTGTGTGTGTTGCACTCTTCATTTATTTGGGGGTGAGGGATGTAAGACTACATCACCTAGGATACTCAGTGTTTCTTATCCAGCGGTCTTTAGGAATGAAGAGGGCGCTAACCTCATGCACTCAGAGTTTCATAACCGTTTCTTCAGGGCCAGGCTCATTTTCCTTGCAATAATTTCCCCTTCCTTAGCCTTGTGGGTTTCCTCCTGTTTGGCAGCTACACATCTGAGACAGTGTTTATTATCTGTGTTTGTGACTCTCAAGGTATTCTTGTTTACTATCTTTTGTTCTAGGCCAGGGGGCTTCAAAAATGTTCTTGTTGATTAGAAACAAAAAGTCCTGTGTATGTACACGTGCCTGTCTGTCTGCCTACTACCTTCATCTGTCTATCTCTGTCTCCAGCTCAGTTCCTGAACAACTGAATCCAAACACCGGCTTGGATTTCTAGGGTTCTAGGGTAGTTCCTGGTGAGTCTTGAGTTTTAGCATTGTGCTAAGGGGAAAATCTACTAGTATGCGAATTAAATTTAGAGTAGAGACAAAATGATTTAAACTGCACCGCTCAGTCATATTTTCTCAAAACCTTCCAGTTTTGGGGGAGCAAGAAAGAGTTAGGATCCTTGTTTATGTATGAACTGTTGCATTTATTTTGTCCTGAATTCTTGAAGTGGCCAGGCCTTCGCTCTTTTGTTTCTTATCAGTGTCCTTCTGTTTCTTTATGCATGGTCTTAATTACTATGGTTTTGAAAATTATTTTTAAAATGTGCAATAGTATAGAAACTGGGTAATCTAAATTACTTCCTGCATTACTTACATCTTCATATATTCCCAGTTGTCTTCTTTTCACAAATGGTTTTGTATTTTTATGATAATTTTTTGTGATGAACATTTTTTAAGGTAGCAAATAATTCTTAAGGCTATGAGTGTTTAGTGTTTACATTGATCTATCAAAAGAGGTCTAACCATTTTCTAGTGTTTGACAATGCTTTTACTATTTTAGATTTCCCTATGATAAACTTGAATGAGAGAGACCCCACCCCCACATTTCCTTAGGGCATGTAAATATCCAGAAGTGGGATTCTCAAATGAAAGTTTATTAAGTCTTCTTCTGGTATTTCCTATTGAACTAATATCAGCAGTGATAAGCCATATTAGTGACACTAATTGTTGCAGTGAATCTTGATTAGATTGAGAAATACCAAGAACGTTGGAACCGTGTCTGTCAGAGTGCTTCTGGAGATGGTTAAATCATGACGCCTTTGACCTAATGAATGGGTTTAATCCATTGATAGATTTAGAATATTGGGAGGTGGTGGAACTTGGGAAAGCCAAGCCTAGTCGGAAGAAGTAGACCACTGGGAGCATAATTTTGGGTGCTAGGTTTTTCCTGAGCACTTCTTGCTCCGTGTGTACTCAACTTCCGGTCTGCCTTGATGTGAGATGCTCCATTACTCTCTTCCTGTTGTGACCTAAACTTCTAAAACCACAAACTTAACTCTTTGCTCTCCTTAGCAGTTTATGTCTCATCTTTTGTCACCGTGATGCAGAATCTAACATTAATATATAACATGATCTTTTCTTCTGGGATTGAGGGAACGGCGTATGGGATAGAGCACATGCCATGCATGGGTGAGGGCCTGAGGGTGAGTCCTCAGGCTCCATATGAAGCTTGGCTCTGTCACTGGCTTCTGTACGTTCACTGTTACTATGGGGAAATGGGAGGTGCAAACAGGAGGCCGTGGGAGCTTGTAGAGCAGCTAGTCTGTCTCCTTCTTACCTGTATCACACAGGTAAGGACTGGTCCCTGAGGTCCTCTGACCTCCACACATGTACCATGGCATCCCCCACGAACCCAGGAATCCACAGACACGCATTTGTTTCTCACAATTGCATTTGATCCTGGGATGTTGAATTCTCTTTCCTTCTTCAGTCCTTGAATTCTTTTTTAAAAACTAATTCTAATATTTTGTTTTGTTTCACACTGTGCCATATAATTTTTTTTAAATGGAGGCAGTTATTTTGGGTGATCTATCTACTTTTTAAAACATTTATTTCACCTTTTAAAATTATTGGCACTTTATATCTGGTATGGCAAGACACTTCATCTTATTCCACCTAATCTTTTGATGTTTGTTTGCATATGTGTTTTTTATTCCACTTTTATAAATGGTAGGGAAAAAACGTAGATTGAGGGGTGGTGTGAAGGTTTAGGGAAGGAAAACTGCAGTTGACTCCTTAGCTCCCTAGAATATTGATCTCTATTTTTTTTCCTCAAAACCGTCTCTTTATTATAAAGTTTGAACTCTAAATATATCTTCCTGTCAGTAAGAGCTGCTTCAGGGTTGGAGTATACTTTCTTTTACCTGTTTTCTAGGTATTACTACTTAAAGAGTAGCTCAGTAAACATTAGTTGTTCATTTAGAGTGAAGAAGCACCACGTAGGAAGAAGGAAATGTGGTTTGGAAGACTATTGGTCGATGAAGTCACAGAGAGGCATACAAACCCCAGTGCATTTGTTACTTTGTTGTAGGGTTTTGTTACTTTGTTGCGATAATACCAAGCCCGAAGCAGAATGGGAAGGAAGAGTTTGTCTGGGTTTGTGGTTCTGGAAGGAGAGAGTCCACAGTGGTGGAGGAGGCCAGAGCAGGAGGTTGGGAGGTTATATCTTCAACTACACACGGAAAGCAGAGCGCAAACTAGAATTGGTCTAGAGCCCTGAAAGCTCACCTCCAGTGACGTCTACCTCCAGCCTGGCTGTGCTTCTTAAAGGCCGTACCCTCCCTGAAGGGTCCACCAGCAGGAGACCACGTGTTCAAATTCTTGAACTCGTAGGAGACAGTTTCAATTTAAGCTGCCACACCCAGTAAGGAACTTAGATTTTATTCATTTGTTGAAGTGAGCTACATGTTAAACATTTTTCTACAGCGAAATTCTTGGGAAAGTTTTATGAACAGTTGCAAACGGGCCACTTGCTGGCCAAATGGATAATGCTTGTCATATGTTGATGTTCAAGAGCGGCTTGGACGGTTTGCATTACGTATTGAGCACGCTGTTTTTACTCTAGTTTGCTTCGCCTCAGAATCGTCTATTTTGCTGCTTCTCAGGAACACTAAGGAAAGAGTATTTAATTTGCGGACACTGCCATTTTTATCTTCCAGTAAGATAATGTTTCTCTATGTTGGAAATTGCTGTTGCTATTGGGGGTGGCAAATAAGAGATGTAAATAATACGTTTACAAAATGTAGAAATTATGGTTCCTTTTATTCAGTTAAAATGGCCTAGTTTGTAATCAAGAATACAAATACTGTGTCTCTGAATGATTTTCAGTCCTTTAACCTTTACTTCCTGCTAATGCAGCTGATGGAGTGATGCTATTTATTGGTAGTTAACTCACCTAAATTGTATGCAGGATCTGAGAATAAGCTAATTATACCATCTGTGTGCATGTCAGTATTTTAAACTCAACTTGAGTTTGGCTTGAAGTACTGCTACTGTGTTAAAAAGTTTATAAGGGATGTCGTTGGCACATGATAAATAAATGAATAATTTATGCTGGAGATGTTTGCATACTGAGATAAAATGTTTTATTGTTAATAGCTCTGTAGTGTTACATTATGTAGCTCTACTGTGGTTTTGTCCTTTCCCCCCCTCATGATTCTTAGTTGTTCCTTAGTTTTGCTTCTCTAGTGTTAAATAAGCAAGTATGAGTGTGTTGATGTCTGGAAGTAGCTTTAAAGGGTTGCATTTCCTATTGAGAAGGCTGTTTTTTACTCTAGATAACATATATGCAGATACACACACACACACACACACACACACACACACACACACACACCAGTGAATGTGTTTGAGAAAGAGAATCCCATGGACTTCCTTGCCCTGTCATTTAAATGATGTAAGAGGATGTAAGAGGCATTGATACCTCAGTAGGGACGAGCACACTCAACTAATACTTGCTCCCAGTTTTCAATACCTATCCCAGGAGAAGGAGCCAGGCCTCCTTGGAGAAATGGCTGAATTCTTGGGCTGGGGAAAGAAGGGAATATTTCAGTGACCCTGTGGCTTTACAGTGCTGGCATTAAGGAATGCTTGAACACCCTGAGTAATTTGTCACTGCCTGCAAAAAAGTGCATGGTGGGGGCACCAAAATAAATTAGCATGCAATTAACCAGAACATAAAACCTGCGAGTTCATACTGATATAAATCTCTTACGCAAAATTCCAAAATCATAAATGAAGCTATATATGTGTAACATAATTTCTTACCTCTTTTTCTTCTGGTTTGTTTTTTTGTTTGTTTTTTTCTTTTCTTTTCTGAGACAGAGTTTCTCTGTGTAGCCCTGGCTGTCCTGGTACTCGAAGCTCTGTAGACCAGGGCAGCCTCAAACTCAGAGGTTCACCTGCCTCCTGCCTCTATCCCCCAAGGGCGGGGATCAAAGGCGCACACCAGAACTTCTGCCTTAATTCTGTACTTCTTAAGTTTAAACTACACATAGCGATTTCTTTCTAAAGAGTGCAGTCTAAAAATTTGGGGGAAAGAATAACTTGACTAGGATAGACCTGAGAAACACTCCTTAGTCATGTGATCAAGATTAGCCTCAGTAATTATAAACGTGTTGCTATTTTGTTGCGAGAATGTACTTCATTTTTGTGGTTCTCTGCCCTGTATACTATAACCCTGGTTTAGTCGTGAGAAAATGTTAGTCAGATCCCAGTTGAGGAACAGTCTACACAGTACTTGAGTGGTGCTGGTCAGATTGTCATTGTCACCATGCACAGGGAGGTCAGACCCTGTCATAGCCAAGAGTACCCTAAGTATGTGCAGTTATTGCAGAGCGGTGTAAACTGGGTAGGACCCTGAACACAAACTAAGGAAATCGAATTAAATGGTGGACTTCAGTTAATAATAATATATTACGATTGGATCATTAACTGTGACTAAGGTGCCATTCCAATGTACCGAGTATGGGGTGTAGGAGAACTCTGTATCCTATATTTGTAATTTTTCTGTGAATCAAAAGCCCTGTGTTCAAAAGCCCTGATCTGGCTGTAGCCATATTTCTGGACGTTTACAGTTGGGTAGATGAGAACTGGTGGGATTCAGGCTGTTGCAGTTTTCATTTATCAGTGATGTCGAATCATTTATTTCATAGGCTTATGGGCTGTTTTGCCCCCTCCCCCATCCATGAACCCTCATGATCTTTTGTTGTCTTTCAGGTCATTTATCTGTCTGTTTTTGGCTCAGTACTCTAGGAGAGCAGTCCTTTATATGTGATCTCAGCTTTAGGTTTTTTTTTGTTTGTTTTCTTAAAGATTGTTTATAGTCTTTTTAAAAATTGAGATTTTTTGTTTTTGTGTACTTTTATATGATAATTTTTTTCATCACAACCAGCTTTTAAGTGAATTCTGTGGTTTTGTCCTATGTAGTGATGAAGTTTGTTTTCCTTTTTAAGTACACTTTTTTATTATTCGAGGATTTGAAAAGTACATAGACTATTGTTTGCTCATATTCACCTCCACCTACCTCTTCCCCTCCCAATCTCATGTTTCTCTCTCTGTCTCTCTCTTAAGTAACCCACTGAATCCGGGTTGTGCTTCCCATTTAAGCATGGGTGTGGTCCATTCACTGGTGCCTGGTGGACCTATGGGGGCCACACCCCTAAAGTAAACCAACTGCCCCTCTGCCAGCAGGCTTCAACTCTCGGTGGCCTTCAGCTAGCAGTGAGACAGTTTCTGTTTTCACATTTAGATGTATTTTAAGTTCTAAATACTTCACTTAGTACTTTGTAATCTTTGAAGCATTTTTTAAATTATTCCATCTGTGTATTTGTGGTGGTGGGGAAAAGGGGGGCATGTCTGGAGGTCAGGACAACTGGGAGGCTGCTTTCTCCTTCTATCGTGTGGGTTCCACTCAGGCTTGGTAAGTCCTTTTACTGAGGAGTCATCTTGCCAGCCCCTTGAAGCATTTTAAATGCTCATGCATTTACTCTTTATTTTTATTTTTAAACTATGTGTGTGTGTGTGTGTGTGTATGGGGGCTATGTGTGTGTGTGTGTATGGGGGCTGTGTGTGTGTGTGTATGTGTGTATGGGGACTGTGTGTGTATGTGTGTATGTGTGTATGGGGGCTATGTGTGTGTGTGTGTGTGTGTGTGTGTGTGTGTATGGGGGCTATGTGTGTGCGTGAGTGCAGGTTCCCAGGGGAGCCGGAGACGTTAGATGGTCCTGAAGTTGTGGTTACAGGTGATTGTGAGCCACACCCGATTGAGCTTGGTTCCTCTGCAAAGCAGTCTGTACTCCTAACCAGTGAGTCAAATCTCTTTAGCCTCTGTTTTGTTTTTGAGATAAAGGCTAATGTAGTAGCCCAGGCCGGCCTCAAATTCATGGCAGTCCTCCTGCCTCAGCATCCCAAGTGGGATTACCGGCATCACTCACCACATCTGGCTCTGTCTACTCTTGATGGATAAGAGTTGTTAGCATCCTGTAGAGGTTTAAGGGGAGCTGCTCTCAGTTGTGACTCATGGTTTACAGATGGTTTTGCAGTTGCGAGGATTTGTTTACAGTTTCTTTCACTGCTAAATTGTGCCTCATTTCCTAGTAGTTTTCTTCTGTTGACTATTCCTACTGGTGATTACTTCTGTACTCAATTTTTCCCTATTGTGTTTATCAGATTATTTTTCCTTAGATGAGTAAACTTGTGTCTGATGTATTTCTCATCTTTCTTATAAATTCTCATGCATTATATCCATTCTGATATTGGTAATGTATTTAATAATTAGAAATTTTGATCAGTGATCCAATGAACTCATTTATCAAGATATTGAAGCTAGTCGTGTGAGCAGATGCCATCTAATGTAGGTGATGACTTAGCGTAGCCTTTTACAAAGGTCTTCATATTTTCCAACAGGGCTTGTAATGAACCTGGTATTGCTGAACTGAATCTTTCATAGACGTTTGGGAAGTTGTCCAGTAGTGCCGTAGAATGTTTGCTCTTGGAAAGTGTTACCAAAAATAAGCTGTTGACTTTATTACTTATACCTGTGAAGGAGTGCCATCTTTACAGGGCGTGTCTGTGGGTGGAATGGAGTGGACGACAGGACGGTGGGGCGGTGGCAGTGAGGGTGAGCCGAATGGAAGGGGCGGTAAGATTGGGAGTTGCTGACTGGTGGGAGGGTTGCACAGCTAGTGTCTCAGTGCTAGGCTTGACAGGAAGTAGCGTGAGCATCATGATGAAGTTTCCGGGTTGATGGACACAGCAAGGCAAGCCTTTTTGGGTCAGACAGTCAAACAGTTGGAAAGTGAACAATCATTTATTGCTGTGTATTGAAAAATTGAATAGTCTGCTGTTGGTTTACATGAGTTTTTTGGGAAGTTCCTGAAATGAACAATGAAGTTATTTGAAACTCTTATCTTCCTGTCAGGGGTTTCCTGGAATAGTGAAGTCATTTTACTGCTGACAGCTGACTAACTGGTTAATGTAGACTGTAAATTTAGTGTAGACAGTTTCGATTTTTAGCACCCATTCTGAACCACTACAGTCTTGAAAATAAAAAGTCAAATTTTTGGTCCCTTCTGTAAAGATAATACATTTTTTGTTTTGTTTTGTTTTTAATATGCATTGGTGTTTTGCCTACATGTATGTCTATGTGAGAGTGTCAGATCTTGAAGTTACAGACAGTTGTGAGCTGTCATGTGGGTTCTGGGAATTGAACCAGGGTCCTCTGGAAGAGCAACCAGTACTCGTAACCACAGAACCATCTCTCCAGCCCCGAATTTGAGTCGGCAATTTGATACTGAATGTTTTTGCCCCTGAGCAACAGGGCCCAACTTTAACTTGGTGCTTGAGATACTCAAGTAGGCAGTTGAATGTGAGTTTGTAGCCAGAAAAGAGTTCAGAATCAGAGAAAAAAAACGTGAGTTATATGGATTCTTTTGAAACCATGCGCCTAGATGGGTTTCTCTTAAGAGTTAGTATTTAATGGTTGTGCTGGTGTATGTGTATGTGTGGCTAGCTAGTAATGAGGAGGGAGTGAGAATACAGAATTGACAGATTAGTGGTTGGATATTATGTACAAGTCAAGGAGGAGTGTTTTAAAAATCTCATATTTTATGTATATTGATGTTTTACCTGCATGCATGTCTGTACTACATGCGTGCGGTGCCCAAGAATGCCAGAAGATGATAGGATCTCCTGGAATTAAAGCTCCGGATGGTTGTGAGCCACTCTGTGGGTTCTGGAGTTGAACTTGGGTCCTCTGGAAGAACTGCCCGTGTTTTTAACTGCTGAGCCATCTCTCCAAAAAACCCTTTTTAAGAATGATGAAGGAAGGCTGGGAGCATAGCTCAGCAATGCTTGCCTGCCTTGCAAACATGAGTACCTGAGCTTGATACCCAGAACCTGTGTTATAAATAAAAAGCCAGGCATGGTGTGATGGCGCACATCTGTAACCCTAACGCTGGGAGGTGGAGACAGGCGGATCTCTGGAACACACCCAGGCTAGTCTACTTGGTAAGTTCCAGTCCAGTGAGAGACCCTGTCTCCAAAAACAAGGTGGGTAGCGCCTGAAGGAATAATACGTTAGGTTGTCCATTGTTTTCACATGTACCCCTCATGTGTGTATGTGTGTACATATATACACACATATAGCATGATGAAAGAGCTGCCAAACACTTAAACGGGGAAGGAGAGGTGAAGGTGGTGGTTTAGGTTTGCTGAGGGAATTCCTGCTTGAAGGTTTCAACTTTAAGGTTAAGTGTGTGTGTGTGTGTGTGTGTGTGTGTGTGTGTGTGTGTGTGTGTGTCTGTGTGTGTGTATGAAAGAGAGAGAGAGAGAAGCACATGCACATATGTGTGCATGTGAGCATGCACACATGTGTGTACATGCGCATGCGCACACATGCTCTCAGTCATGGTTTGGGTAAGAGGTCATCTGTAATTGGAGGTAGGGTTATGGTTTGAAGCTGCTTTGGGGTTGATCAAGCTCGATCGAGGGCTATGATAGGCCGCTGACTGAGACCACCGCTGTGTGACTGGTCAGCAGTGCTGGTGTGAAATGTGCATACGCAAAGAAAGATTCGGGTAGACCAGAAGTCAGGCGGGTCTGACACAGCCATGCCTCAGTATGATGGGGACACATTCTGAGAAGCACATTGCTAGGAGATAGCGGGTTTCACTGTCGTCCAGGCAGCGTGCTGTGCTTAGACAAATCTAGATAGTGGTGGTTAGTCCACTCAGCACGGGTTGCTTTTTATGTGCTTGTGTTCATGTCTGCAGGTGTACATATGTGCACGGCCAAGCATAACCTTAGGCATCTTCCTCAGGAATGCCATCTTTGTCCTTTGAGACACAGTTTCTCATTGGTTTAGAGCTCAGTAATTAGAATAGACTATCCGGCCAGGGAGACCCAAGTATGCTCTCATTTCTGCCATGATTTGATGCCATCGAGAGATATAGCAAGCCCAAGGTATAGGAGGGTGCTGCTATCATCGCAACGCATGCTGTGTCTTAGAGAACGCTTTTGTCTTGTAAGGAGGACCACACTATGATAATAATATATGATAAATATGTAAGTCAGCAACACTTTTTATTATCATTATGTGTACAGCATATAATTGTATGCATTATGCTTTTGTATGATACAGTGTAGTAGGTTTATTCCCATCAGCATCATTACGGACACATGAATAATGCATTGTCCTCTGGCATCACTAGGTAACCATTTCTATTATTGACTCAGGTATGGTCTATAACTGTGTTCATGCATTTAATAGATGTGAATATATGCCTTCCCTCTTCTGCTTTCGGTACCCAAGTGACTTCGCTGTCCTGCCTCATTCTAATGGTTAGCATCTCCCGCTAAGTTAATGAACTGATGACTAGTCAGCCTGATTGAACTTATACTACTCCATAGAATTACTCTTGGTAGTTTCTCAGGGTATGAAGATCTCCGCTGTTACTTCTTGAAAAGAAAGTGTTTTAAGTAAAGGAACGAGTAAGTTTGCCAAGAGAACAGAAGCTGGAATGAAGAAGCGGGAGGGTTGACTGTTCTGAGTGGAGGTATATGGTTTGTCAAAGCAGAGAGGCTGGAGTGAACGGTCCTCAGGGAATTGGATATCCTCAAGACAGCAAAACACACACTGTGAATATGAACTCTGGAGATGGCTGGTGTCCCCAAAGGCCCCTGTACCTAGGTGGATAGTTATATGTTGGCTCCAAGGGTGAATTTTCACTTGCTAGTTCTTCTGTCCTTGTACAGAATAGAGTCTATCCATGTAAGCACCTAGTCTCTTCTGGCATGTTGTCTAGTGAGAGGTTCTGGTTGCAGGTGAGTTACTTGAAATCGAGGATGTTTTTGTCGATTAACAGAAGTGACTTATTCACTCACAATGGTTATGTTTGGGGACTGCAATTTCATGTGTAGTACAGACATTTGATGCTCATGCTTTGGGAATATATAGCAGAAGAAGCTGTTGGATGTTACATAAATGTCAGCCATGAAACCCAGTTCTTACTAGATCTTACATTCTTTTGAAGTCATTGTTAATTAATTAATTAATTTTTGGTTTTTGGAGACAGGGTTTCTCTGTAGCATTGGAGACCATCCTGGAACTAGCTCTTGTAGAACAGGCTGGCCTCGAACTCACAGAGATCCTCCTGCCTCTGCCTCCCAAGTGCTGGGATTAGAGGCGTGCACCACCACCGCCCGGCTCCTTCTTTTTTTTTTTTTTAAAGAGGGAAGAAAGCGCGGTTTTCTTCTCAGCCTCATACTTCATTCTCAGTGTCTACATGAGAGAATCAGACTCTGATGTAGGTTAGGCGTACTCTAAAACTTGCTGTCATTCTGCTGCACAGTAGATGTCCTGTATGCCATAGAACTGTCACCATCAGTGCCAGAGCTTTTTGTAATGAACTCATTGACGTCTCAGATTTCGAGGCTCAAGTCTGAACTGGTAGTAAGAGATAATTCTATTCTTAGGTAGAAAGTTATTAAGTTGAATTCACTTAATTCTACTTAATTCAGCCAGCCAGAACTATCTTGATCAGAGTTCTGATTAATTTAAGCATTACCCACTCCGTCTGTCTGTCCATTTGTCCGTCCGTCTGCCAGTCCGTCCGTCTGTCCATCTGTCCGTCCCTCCATCCATCCATCATCCATCCATCCGGGACAGGGTCTTCCAAGTAGTCCACCCTAGCTTCTCATTATCTGGTTTCCAGGCTGACCTAGAATTCGTGATGTTCCTGCTCTGCCTTCAGAGGGAAGCTAGGGAATTACCATCTTCCCTAGCTTCAGGTGTTACTGTCCTAAATGTTAGCTTGTGCCCTGATAGGGAACTTTTCTTTGTATGTTAAAATCTTTAATTTTAGCTGGGCGGTGATGGCACACACCTTTAATCCCAGCACTCGGGAGGCAGAGGCAGGTGGATCTCTGTGAGTTCAACGCCAGCCTGGTCTACAAGAACTAGTTCCAGGACAGTCTCCAAAGCCACAGAGAAACCCTGTCTCGAAAAACCAAAAAAAAAAAAAAAAAAAACAACAACAAAAAAACCTTTAATTTTAATATGGATATAAATATTTGGACATCTTCTTGCTTTATTTTATATTAATACCTGACCCACTACTTCACTTTTCTCTGTTTAACATCCACAAGTTCCCTAAGTAAATGGAATTAGTACCTTAGGATACAAATAAATTAAAGTCAGAAACTGAAAAGCAAAAAGTTGTGGCCAATGACTTTAGCCAGATACAAATTTTCTTCTTACTGCCTTGAGCTTTTAAAACCTGGCCTTGCTGTAGTCCTCGTGCAGAAGAGAGTGCACTTGCTAAGGGCCATCTTGTTATGCCGTCTCCATTTAAGACTGGGATGTGAACAATTTCTCATCTTCTGCTCAGCAAGTAATGTAGAAGATTTAGCTTCCCCTCCCCTGAATTATACAGAAAGTTTTCTGGAGGGGGTGGTTGCTGTATAGTTGTGAAGTTAACTGGTGCAGTCCTTGGAAGTCGTTTGGGCCAGTATTCCAGGATCTTTAGAATATTAAGAGTGATCTTTTCCATTACTGCCTTTCCTGCCGGAAAACCTCACCAGAAGACTGGAGAGTGCTGGCAGTTTCGGTGTGTCCAGGGCTCCCACTGTGGCTGAGCAGAGCTGGCCACCACCCAGCAGAGTTTGTCTTACACAGGCTTAGTTTAGAAAAAAGTAACAAGTCACTATTGTGTCATAAACTGTAGAGTGACCAAGTGACATACATAGTTGTTCAGTTCAGATGCATCTTAGAGACAGGGTAGAAAGTTGTCTACACGGTTTTCTTTTTCCCCCTCCCTTTGAACATAAGCAGAAAACCATGTGTATGTTTTGCCACATATTCTAAATAATTCTCATTGAAACCCATAAAAATATCTTGAAAATAGTTTTTTGTGAGACATACTTTAAAACATACATAAGAAAATATATAGTATTGTTTGGACATAACTGAAAAATGTGGTGGGTTTGTGTTTTTTTTAAATTAAGAGTTTCACAGAACATATTTTGGTCATGCTTAACCCCCTGTTCAGTTCCTTCCAGATCTGCCTCCTTCCCTGCCTGCCTGGCCCTGTGTCCTCTTCTTTTTTCTTCTTTTGACTGATCAAGTCCAATCTGTTTTGCCCATATGTACTGCACAGGAGCGAGGCTGTATCGGGGTGACGCTCTTGGATGTGCAGTACTGCACAGGAGCGAGGCTGTATCGGGGTGACGCTCTTGGATGTGCAGTACTGCACAGGAGCGAGGCTGTAGCGGGGTGACACTCCAGCAGCTGTCAATTAGCAGATGCACTGTGGCTGGGGGCTGAACTTCATGTCTGCTTCCCCTCTCAGGCTGGGATTTGGTCTTGTGTGGGAATTAAAGTCTTATTCTCATAGTAGCTGTAATGTGTCCTTTAAAATATGTAAATATATAGTATTACTTAATTTTCATTATTAAAATTAGTTCTACTTTAATTTCTTACTGTTAGAGTTTAGGGGTGATTAAATCTATCCTTTTTAATTAGCATAATATTTTATTGATTCTTTGGGAATTTCTATCATACACCCTATCATACTCACTTTCAAGTCCTTCTATGACTGCCCCCACATTGACCCCCCTCAAAATATAAATAAAAACAGGAAAAATAGAAAAATAGCGGGGGGGAAAAACCAAGTCCAATTTGTGCTGTCTCTATACTCACTGGAGCATGGTCAGACTCTCAGTGGCCAGCCCCTTAAATAGGGCTAGTCCTTCTCCCCCCCCCCCACCAGACGCTGTCAGTTGTGGAGAGCTAATTTCAGCACCCTAGTCACACTTTTTAAGAGTTCTCCTCGATGGTTTCCTGTTTAGGCTGTTTCTCTGGGTGTGGGGGAGGGGTTTGGGACGGACAGGGGTTTTCACAGAAGCCTTCCATGTCCCTGTTTCTCAGCTGTGTCTGTAGTCGTCAATAGCCCCGCAGAAATAGCTTCTTTGTTCTTTACGGTCAGCAGGATCATAGATTGTGGGCTTCCACATGCTTTCCAGCAACAGCACAGACCATGACACGGCCCCAGGCTGCAGCAGGACCACTGAGCCAGACACAGAGGCAGCCTAGACCATAGACATCAGCGTGGGTTCAAGTGGCAGTGCAGGCCACTGAGATCAGTATGACCTTTGACCACAGCATGGCCCATGGACATCAACATGGCAGCAGTACAGACCACAGACATCTGCATGGACTTCAATGGTAAAACAGGCCATGGACATCATCACAGACCCTAGTGTTAATAGGACCACAGACCCAGACATGGCCCTTGGCGATAGCATGAAGGTGGACATCACCATGGTCTCAGGTGGCAGCGCAGGCCACTTATATGAGTATAGCCACTTAGAGCAATATCATCAACCCCCACTCCCCTCCTCCGACTCCACCTCCTCACAGCAACATGACCCACGGACAAGTGGCACAGACTTTGAATATCCACATGGATTTCAGGCTTTATTATGGCCTGGGGCATCAGCATGGACCACAGCAGCATGGCCTCCTGTGGCCTCACAGACCATGGTCGTCTTTCAAGAAGGTCCAGTCCAGAAAGCGATCCGTTCCTCATCTCAGGCCTCTGTCATTGCCCAGAGCCAGGGAGATCCTGAGGCTGGGTGGAATGCATTAGCTCCAGGCTTCTTCTTGCCATATTGCTGATCCTGCTGGACAAGGACACGCTCCTCTGTTCACTTCAGCCATCCCTCGTGCCTTCCCCTGCTGTCCACACTGGACATAGCACCAGTATTACAAGTTAACATCTTTTAAAAGAGAAATGAGTTTTTAAAATAATGAGAAGAGCCCCATTATTTACGTACATGACAAACTCACTGAAATGTAAGAATAGCTGGACAGTCACATCACCGTGCATGCTTCTGCACTTAGTCTGTGAAACAGTTCATGAAACATAGCCTGTGGAAAATCCCACTGTGCCCTGTGGGAGAAGTGTGAGAAAGACAATAAGTTCTTTGCATTATTATGAGAGTTGCTTGACCCCCTTGCAAAGATTCCCTAGTCTAGGCTCTAGACCCTTTGCTTGAGAGCAAAATGAAATCGGATCCTGACCCTTGACCTCTTGGGTTGCACAATCTCACAGGCCTTTTCTGTCCTGTGGCAGCCACTCACCTAATTCGTTTCTGGAATTGACTGTCATTCACACAGTTCTGTGTAAACTTTGTTTGCCAGTCTCCTAACTGCGATTGTGATCTCAGGCACATTCTTTGATTTGGAATGTGTTTCTTCCCATAAAATGGGAAGAGCAATAGCAAATGAGGTTTTCATGACAATCAAGGAAAGTAATTAATATATAGTTTTGAATGATATCTCTCTGGTGAGAATACTACCTGAAATGTGTTATAGTTTTGCCATATGTATTTTGGGCTATGTGATGACTATTCTTGGTTGTAACTTATATCTGGAACTAAAACCCCCAAATGGAGGATACACCTTTGAAGGATTTTTGCTTAATTTGAAGTAGGAAGACTTACCTTTAATCGAGATCTTTTGAGCTAGTAAAAGACTTGCCTCTAATCCAGATCTTGAGGTAGGAAGACACACATCTAATCTGGGCCACACCTTCTGCTAGACGCCTATTTAAGGACGTGGAAGAAGAAAGCTTTTGCTCTTTGCCTACTTACTCTCCCCTTGATAGAAAGTTCATTCCTTCACTGGCATTAGAGCCAACGTCTTTGGGATCCCAGCACATACTAAAGACCAGCTGAAACACTCAGCCCTGTGGACTGAACAACCTCTGGATTCTTGGATTTTCTGTTCATAGGCAGCCATTGTTGGATTAGCTGGACTGCAGCCTATAATTGATTCATTCTAAGAATTCCCCGTTCAGTATATGTGAAGAGAGATGCATTCTAAAAGTTCTGCTCCAGAACCCTGACTAAGACAGGCTAATTTGGTTACATTTACAAAACATACTAAGCAGTGATTGATTGTACTGTGTCTCTTAAATACAAGTTATTTCAGGGAAGTGTTGGCTTTTGTTTTGTTTCATTTAAAGTTATTCCTTTTCTGTCTTTTTGTTCTAGTACTTACATGGTCCTTCCAGCAAAATATCTTCCTTCTCCAAGGCACTCATGTATGGTTAGTAATTAGAAATAGTTAGGTGGTGCGGGAGAATTGTCTGTATTCTGTCAATCATGTTTTAAATAAACGCTGATTGGCCAGGCAGGAAGTTTAGGCAGAGCTATTAGAACAGGAGAATTCTGGGAAGCAGGAAGCTGTCTTGGGACTCCTGCCCAGACCACCGAAGAAGCAGGATGTGACCTGCCCTGCAGAGAAAGGTACTGAGCCATGTGGCTAACATAGATAAGAATAATGGGTTAATATAAGCTACAAGAGCTAATAAGAAGCCTGAGCTAATGGGCCAATCAGTTTATCATTAATATAGACTCTCTGTGTGATTTTCTTTGAGACCTAACGACTGTGGGAACCAGGCAGGACAGAAACCCCCACAAGCAGGCCCTCATGTTACAGTTAGGAACTTGCCATGTGCTGGAATTGAAGACAAGAGCCACTGCCATGCCTGAATTATGCTGATTTTTATAACTCCCCACAGAAAGAAAAAGTTATGGGGGGCCTAAATGATTCATGCTTGTTCATGCTGACAAGCAAAGTTATGTGTTCATTTTTGTAAAGGTTGAGAGTATAAACAAGCATTTTGTTTTGGTTTTGTTTTTAGAGACAGGGTTTTTCTGTAGCTTTGGGGCCTTCCTGGAACTAGTTCTTGTAGACCAGGCTGGTCTCAAACTCACAGAGATCTACCTGCCTCTGCCTCCCAAGTGCTGGGATTAAAGGTGTGCGCCACCACCGCCCGGCTAAACAAGCGTTTTTAAACTACTTGGATTTCAAGTGTCTTCTCTTCCAACTTATTTGACAGAAGTTCCACCCAGTCCTGGAGCTGTTTAGTCCTAAAGAAACACACAGAGACTTATATTAATTATAAACTCTTTGGCCTGTAGCTCAGGTTTATTATTAGCTAGCTCTTACAACTTAACCCATAATTCTTGTCTATGTTTAGCACGTGGCTTGGTACCTTTTCTCAGTAAGGCATTCTCATCTTGGTTCCTCTGCATCTGGCTGGTGACTGACCCTCTTCTGCCTTTCCTCTTCCCAGAATTCTCCCCCACCTCTCCTTCCTGCCTGGGTACTGGGCAATCAGTGTTTTATTAAACTAATATGAGTGACAAATCTTTACAGGGTATAAGAGCATTTTCCCACAGCACTTGTTCTGGGTTTTTAACTCTTTACTTGGTAAGTTTCTTGTGTATAAAATGAGGATAATTTCAATAATGATGTAAGTCATTAATGGCTGAATGAGTTAGTGTATATAGGTCTCAAACATCTGGCATATACTACTGCTCAGCTGCTTTCCCTGTTACAGAATACACTGGAAGGGGAGAAGACATCATTTCGTTGATAGTGCTAACATCTAGTACTCCCATAGAGGTCATAGTTTTCAGAGTGATTACTGAAAACATCTAAGAGGAAAAGTTCCTCTGTTCACCTCTCGACTGTTGAAGTCACATTTTATTACTCTGAATTATACCAGAGAAAACTGATAAAGGCCCACACCTTGCAGTATTTCAGATGTGTTTTACCTAAAACTATGTTCGAAAGGCCTTTTTCTTTGAATATGTAACTACTATTTCAAGAAAAATCAATGACTGAGGAAGTTTCTAAATTTAAGCTAAAAATTATTAACATGTTAATTGTATGAAATATTGGATTTCTTTTTATTTTTTTCTATTTAGTTTGGGAGAATTTGCATGGAGTGGCAAGTCCCATCTATTTGAGAACAGTTTGGGAAATTCTTACTTTCCGCTCAGATTCTGAGAATCAAATTCGTGTGTGTGTGTGTGTGTGTGTGTGTGTGTGTGTGTGCGCGTGTGCGTGTTCAAAAGAAACCAAAAAACAAACCTGTGAGCCATTTTCACTCACCCCATAATGTGTTTCTTGATCACATATTTTTTCTTTTTCTTTTGTTTTTGGTTTTGTTTTTTTTTTTTCAATACAGGGTTTCTTTGTGTAGCTCTGGCTGTCCTGGAACTCGCTCTGTAGACCAGGCTGGCCCCTAATCCAGCTGGCCTCTGCTGGGACTAAAGGCGTGCACTGCCACGCTTGGTCCATGATGACATTTCATACACAAACACAGTGTGCCTTGATCATCCTGACCAGTCCTGCCAGTCCTCATTTATGTATTAATTTTGGTTTTTGGAGACAAGGTTTCTCTGTGTTGCTCTTGCTTTCTTTAAGGACATTTTAAATTTCCCCCTTAATTTGTCATTGCCCTACTGATCATGCAGACATTTTTTGTTCATTTCTCATGATGTTTGTATCATTACTTTTGTTACTGATTTTTATTCTTGTTCCCTTATGGTCTTATGACAAGTTATTTTAGTCCTTTTATGTTTTAAGACTTGCTTTATGTCCTAAGATAGGATCTATTTTGGAGAAAGCCCCATAGACTGTTTGTGAAGAATATGTCTGCTTCAGCTTTTGAGTAGAATATTCTATAGGTAATCTGTTAAATTTTTGGTATGTGGTATAGTTTAACTTAACATTTTTGTTTTTGTTTTTGTTTTATTCAGTCTTACTTGATCTTATCCTTTGAGAAAAGTAGGGTATTGGAGTCACCTACTTTGCTGTATCTGGACCTGTGTGTCATTCTGCGTCCAGTAGTGTTTGTTTTCTAAAACTGGGTGTGCTAATATTAAGTGCATACATATTCAGAAGCCATTGTGTCTTCCTGGTGGAGCATTCCCTTAATTAACAAAGAGTGCCCGGTAGCTCTTCTGACTTAGTTAGAAGCTGCCTCGTTGGATAGCAACACAGTTACTTGTGCTTACTTTTAGTTTTCATTTGCCTCAAATTTCCTCTCCTTTCTCTTTCAGTCTGAGTGTCTTTGCCAGTGGGCTGAGGTTTTATAGGCGACATCCAAAGACTGTTGCTTGTATTCAGTTAGCAGTCTTTGTCTTTCATTTGGAGTGTTAAGACCATTTATAGTTAGTCATTAGACAAAGTTTGTACTTATTGTTTTCTTCTTCACCTTAGAATTTGGCTGGCGTACATTATTAATAATGTTTGATTATTTTCCTTCCCTAATCCATGTACTGGCCCAGTAAAATTTATTATTTCTTCAGCACCTGAGTACTGGCTTAGTGGTCTTGAGTTGCTTTACACTCATGGGGGGGGGGGTCTATCTCTTCTTTCATTTTAAAGGTTGGCTTTGTTTGATAGAGTAATCTTGGGTGCCAGTTTAGTTTCATGACTTAAAATAACATCGGTCCATACTCTCCTGGCCCTTGGGATTTCTGCTGAGAGATGTTAGTCTGATTGTTTGCCTTTATTAGGAACTTGACACTTCCTTGTGGTTTTTAGCATTTTCTGTTCTGTACTCTGGGCAGAGCTGTTTTAGCTACAGTGGGACATAGGGGGTTAAATATGTCTGTCATTATGACATCCAAAGTCTGTTTCTGAACCGTCCTGCTATCATTTCGTTGACTAGGTTTACTGAGCTGTCAGTCCACTTCTTTACTTCACTGTTCTTCATTAGTGATTGGGAGGTTTGGTCTCTTTATGTTGTCCCAAAAGTCTTGGTCTCGAATGTTGTGCTTTCTTGTTCTCTCTTATGCTCACTCTGTCTCCCTCTCCTTCCTCCTCTCTTTCTCTCTCCCTGTTCCTCCCTCTTCCTATTTCTATTTCCCTATTAAAATTCCTTGACCTTTTGTCCATCCCTGGAGTTCTTTCTTCTACAAGGTCTAGTTTAGTGATGGTACCTTAAATTGAGTTTCAGGTTGATTTGTTGAACTTGTAGTTTTAAAGAGTTCATATTTTTCCCATAGAACCTATCTCATTGTTGAATATCTCATCCAAATTGTTAAATTTCTCATCTAAGTCTTGTATTGATATCTTTACTTCATTTATTCATTTACAAGTCTTCTATAAACTGAACTCTAGAATATTTTGTCTGCCATTTCATCTATTTCAGTACTCTTGGGTTGAAGAATTGTGACTCTTTGTAGGAGTAAAATTGCTTTGTTTTTTCCATTTTTATTATTTTTTTGTGTTGTGACTTATGTATATATCAAAATGAATATCCTTTCCATTTTATTTTGTGGTCTTGTGGTTTTTGAATGAGAATGGCTCCCATAGGTTCATATTGGGATGCTTGGTCCCTAGTCGGTGGAACTGTTTTGGGAAGGTTTGGGAGGCATGGCCTTGTTGGAGGAGGCATGGCCTTATCAGAGGAGGTGTGTCACTGGGGGTGGGGCTTTAAAGTTTCAAAAGCTCCTGCCAGGCCCAGTCATGGTCTTTGTCTGTCTGTCCATCTTGTTCTGTGTGTCTGTAAGTTTCCCTCCCCTCGCCCCCCCCAAACCTATGCTTGTGGATCACATGTAAGTTTTCAGTTACAGCTGCAGCGCCATGCCTGCCTGCTGCCATGTTCTCTGACACTATAGTCATGGACTCACCCTCTGAAACTGCAAGCCAGCCCCAATTAAATGCTTTCTTTTATTAGTTGCTTTGGTCATGATGTCCCTTCATAGCAAAAGAACAGCCACTGAGGCAGATCTCAGAGAGCATCCTCTTAGGAGGGCTCAGTCCTCAGTGCTCCTCAGAAAGGAGAAAACACACCACTATCCAGGTCCATAGCATCTTTTGAATCTGTCATTGAATTTAATTCTTCTGACTCCAGGAAAGAATAAACAAGAGGAGAACACTTTTCCTATCTTTTGTGTCATTGAGGATACTGAGTGAAAGAAAGAATAAGGATGAAGTGCTTACACAGGAGGCAAATGTGTGTCAGGCTCTAGGCTAAGCTTAGTTAGAAAGAGAGGCCCAAGGCAAGAAAGATGCTGTTACTTTTCCATGCTTACTTAGGCTTTTAAAAGAAATGTCTATATATCAGGAAAAAAAGGTCATGTTTTCTCTTTGCTTTAAAAAAAAAATCCATGCTTTTGAAAGCAATTACAACCTTAAAAAGGGAGGTACTTTGGACTCTTTGGGAGGTATTTTCTTGATTCAGGTACTTTTGAGTTCTATTTAATTGAGCATTGTTACTGTGATTAAATGATGGCTTTTCTTTTAATATTTGTGTAAATTAAGAAAAATCTGATCTTACTACTCATGAGTGCTGGAGAAACTTGATGTTGTGCTTAGAGTTTTGGCTTCTGTGTGCTTGTGCACCCAGTGACTTGTATTCTGATCACATCTAAATCATACTGTTTTTAAAACAATTGTATCAAACAACATGATGGACAGAAATTGATTTGTAACATCAGATCAGACTTAGCATTATTTTTATTAATTTATAAGATAAACAGTAAATCTTAGTAATTCAAAGATAGTTTTCAATGATAACTGCTTAAGAAAACTCTTGAGATTCATAAGTGAATTTATTTTTGAAAAGGAAATCTTCACATAAAATGTATTATATTAAAGATGATGGACCGATAGGAATGTTATAACTGCAAGGAATATTGAATTTTTTTCCTATTTACCCCCTTTTCATTACATCATTTAAAATTGTGGAGATTTTTCATTACTATTTATCAACATTGCATTAGAAAGTTTTCATTGAGCTTGTTCGTATTTTAGGTAGTATTAGTGACAAAGTGCAGTGATCACTGGAGCATTATTTTAAAAAATGAGTAAGGCTGGTGAGGTAGCTCAGTGGGTAAAGATGCTTGCTGTCAAGCCGCTGGCCTGAGCGCCATCCCTGAGACACACAGAGGAAGGCGAGGATGGCCACGGTTGCTCTCTCACCTGCATGCATGTGCATATAAATAAGGGGAATCAAAGTCTTTCTGTGAGTGGGTGTGGTCGAACCTCCTCACAGCCCTGGTCTGCCGTGTGACTTTTCCCCTGTAAGTCTGGCGACTCTGGCATATCTAATGCTAACCCTTGAAGAGATTTCTGTCTACTTTGACCTGAATTTTTCCCATTAGGTGTTTGTCAGCTTTACTTATGACTATATTTACATAGTTTAATCAAACACTACCTAAGCTAATGAAATGTTAATTCATGAAGAGTAAGATCTGTGAAAAAAAGTCTTGGAATTAGATGTAAAGAAGACAACTAAATGTCCGGGAAGGTTATAAACTTCCGAGCGAGTCTGATTACTTCTTGCCTGTTTTCAAGTTTCCCTCTGTCCTAATGAAATCAGCTGGAAAGGGTGTTTGTCGGGGTGGGGCCTATTTATATACGAAGTTCTCATTGCGGATCCAGGCTTTCATCTAGGAACAGCCTGGTAAGCACATGTGAATGCTTTATTTTAAAAGGATTAGGTCTCTCTCTCTCTCTCTCTCTCTCTCTCTCTCTCTCTCTCTCTCTCCCTGTGTGTGCGTGTGTGTGCATGTATGTGTGTGGTGTGTACATGCGTGTGCACGTCAGAACTACCTAGGTTAGGCTGGTCCTAAGTTAATCTGTTCACTAAATTCTTATTTTTGGTGACTACGCCTTCTATTTTGAGCATATTTCTCTTGAATTCTAACTTAAGTTTATGGTAAGACTAAAGTACATTTTTGAAAACTTTAACATAGATTTTATAGTGCAGTTGGAATAATACATAGATTTTGTAGTTAGTACACCTTGTAATATCTAGCAAGTGTTGTAACACTATATTCTTGCTGCTTTTGTTTTGTTTTGTTTTTTAAGGACTTTGTAGTCACCTAGGAGTTGGAGACTGTTCTATTCCTTTCTAGGCTCCTTCTGAACTTTTTGGGGGGATGGAAGGGAGATAGGCTTCCTCTCGATTTCCTTCAGTTGGTGTTTCTAGGGTAGACCCTTGGACTCTTGACCAAGAACAATGGCTTCATATAGATGTGCCAAAATATTTTGTTTTCCAGTTCATATTAAAACATGAAATACTTACACAACTGGACTATAAAAGGAGGCTATTTTCTATTTTTTTCCTTAATAAGTTGAGGAGTGGAAAATACCCTTTAGGAATAAGTAGTAATGGGATTGGCTTGCACTCAAATTTCTGAGGCATGGTGCCCAGAGAGGGCTCCAAAGCGGTTGTGCTGGCTGCCCACTCTGGAGCAGCTGACTAAGCAGCTGCTGAGCACATTGATCTGGTCATGATTGCTTTCATCTTCCAGCAGAGCAAGTTAACACAATTTAAATCCACATGAGAAGCTCCTGACCCCAGGGTAACCTCTTTTTTACCTTGGAAAGAAGGAGCATTCTTGTCAGTTCCCAGTCTAGCCACAGGATGCTGGGGAACAGAGAGCCACGCAGAAAGAGCATGACATCCTGATGGTTTCTTACACAGGCAGACCTTATGCAGGGTTCTTCTAGCTTTCCTGTAGTGTGAAATGAGCATTATCCTGAGGCTGCTGTTACATGTTGGATAGGGAAAGAGTTTTTTTTTTCTTCTTCTCCATGCTATACTCTTCTTGGAGCTCCAGTGGAGTGCTAGGCAAGGGAACGACAGTTCTGCTCTGATAGAGAACCAGAGTTTGCCTTTCTTATTTTGGGAGGGAGGTGGTATTTTTAGACCAGGTTTCTCTGTTTAACAGCCCTGCCTGTCCTAGAACTCACTCTGTAGACCAGGCTAGCCTGAACTCGCAGGGATCTGCCTGCCTCTGCCTCCTGAGTGCTGGGATGAAAGGTGTGCACCACCACCGCCCAGCTGTGAACCAGTGTTTCTTGATACACATATTTGCATAGGAGTGTGCGTGCGTGTGTGTGTGTGTGTGTGTGTGTATGTGTGTAGAACAGAAGTAGACATTTGGCGTGTGTAAACTAGAAGTTGACATTGGGCTTCTAACTCAGTTGCTCTCTCCACTTTACTTCTGGAGAGGAGATCGCTCATGGAACTCAAAGCTCCCAATTTTGGTCAGCCTGACTCTGCATCCTCATCACTGGGGTACAAATGCCTGCTTCTGCATCTGGCTTTTATGTGAGTGCTGGGATCCAAACTCAGCAGAGTTACCACCGAGTGCTCTACCCTTGCTGTGACGTATACATTCTTAAACTCATGCTTGTCTTTGATAAGTCTAGGTCTCTCGTTCTCTGAACATCCCTTTGGTCACTATAAAGGTTGATGTTAGTTTCTGTTTGCTTATTTTTTGAGACAGAATAGCACTCTGTGGTCCATGATGGCCTGGAACTCAGCATTTAGCCCCGACTAGGCCTGAAGTCATGGCAGTCCTTCTACTTCAGCCTAAGTGTTAGAATTACAGGTATGAGTCACTGTGCCCATCTTTAAGGGTTATTTAGTAGACATTTCAGCTTTGTTCCTTCTCTTACTTGCCTGATAGGATAGATAATGTCACTTACAGGACATTATAAATTGCTCTGGTGATAAGCAACTGAGTATGGTGACCAGTTTCTAAGTTATAAGTTGTAGATCAACCTTTCCCCTTAATTATTCAATTAAAGAATAACTTTCACTCTGTTCTAATTCACTAAGTATAACTCAGATTTCTTTGATGATTAATAATAATGCCATATGGGTGCTGGGAATTGAACGTGGGCTCTCTGAAAGAGCAGCCAATGCTCTTAACCACTGAGCCTTCTTTCGTTTTGTTTGTTTTTCTGTAGCTTTGGAGCCTGTCCTGGAGCTGAGCTATCTTTCTAATCCCCTTCTTTTTATAAAGAATAAAATATAAGTCTTAGCCTTAGCTACTTATTTAAACAAGCATGAGTTACTTTTAATTTTGGTGGGCAGTATAATTTAAATGTTGTATAAATCTAGTATGTGTTAATGTATGCCTGCTATCTTAACAATTGGGAGGCTGAGGAAGGATGGTAAGTTTAAGGCCAGCCTGGGCTATGTAGTAAGATCTTAACCTCAGAAAAGATGGTAAACAAAGACTTTTGTGTCTTCTACAGTAATCACTAATGCTAAAAGATACTACAAGCCTATAAAATGTGTAACAACACTGAAGTACTCTACTGGTGCAAAAAAATGAAGACAAAGGTCAGAGAGTAGAAAAAACAGCAAATGGGAAATATGGCAGACAGTCATGTACAGTTAGTTAACACTGATGGACTGAACCCTCGGGTGGAAGGAAGGATTAGGGCTAGGGAGACAGCTCGTTGTTGGAATACAGGCTTAGCGTGCATGAGTTTAGCTGGGTTAAAAAAAAAAAAAGCCAAAACCCAACTCTGCACTCTGACAAAGCATAAATGGAGAATGTATAGTAAAAGGAGGTAAAACCATGTAGATATTACCCTGGAGACGGCCGTGCTAACATGAAAGAAAATGTGGCCTGTTCATAAAATGAAAACGCACAACAACATGAATAGCCTTAGAGTATGCCCAGGAAAGAGGCTACATGTAGCAAAACTGCTTTTACCCAAGTGGTCCAGGGTGACGTTCTAAAGAAGTTGTCCTTTTGAGCTAGGGTCTCGGGTAGCCCCGGCTGGCCCATAAATGCTCACTACATAGCAAGGCCAGCTTTGAATTCTTGATCCTCCTGCCTCCGTCTTTTGAGTATAGGGATTACTGGCCTGTTGTCACTCCCAGGTACCTTTTGGTGGTGGTGTTTTATTCAGTTTGTAATCCAGGTGGCCTGAAACTCACTATGTAGCTCAGACCGGACTTAGATTTGTGGGTGATTGTAGGCTCATTTGTTCCTGGCAACCCACATGCGAATAATCACACAGAAACTATATTAATTAAAACACTGCTCCATCTATTAGCTCAGGCTTTTTATTAACTAACTCTTATATCTAAAATTAACCTATTCCTATTGTTTTGTATTTTGCCATGAGGCTCATGGTTTACCGGCGAGATTTCATGGCATCTGTCTTTGGTAGCTACATGGCCTCTTCCTGACTCTGCCTTCTTTTCTCCCCAATCTCTGCATGGAATTCCTGCCTTGCTCTATATGCCCAAACCTAATGTCATGTTATGGCCCAAACAGCTTCTTTATTCATTAACCAATAAAAGCAACACATCTACTGAAGGACTTGCCACACCAAGTGATCCTTTGCCTCAGCCTTCAAAGTGCTAGGACTACATTGGCGTGAGCCACCTTCTTGGTAGAGGGTACTGTCTTAAGGGGTTGCAACTCAGGGAGCTGCTATAATAGAACTTACTTGGTCACCTACACTGTGAGCATTGCTCAGATGTGCAAAGTTGAAAAAGTGTCTTGTATTTTTTAGTTAAAATAGCTTACATAAGTAGCATTTTATGGAACCCTTGGCTTACTGTTTGGAACCCCCCTGGAGACGCTTGTCTTGGAATTATAATCATAAAAATGATAATTGGTGACATTTCCTTAAACTCAGAACTAGAGGGTTATGAAGTGTGACTCCTATATAAGGGGATTTATCTGTGAGTCAATTCTGTGATGGTCTTTATAGATAAGCCTGTCCTAGTGATAGCTCCTTAACACTGCAATGGTTTATTAATGTAAGGGGGAGGGACCAACTTCTTCCCTGTATTAAGCATCTTGAAAGCATCTATGAAAGGACTCATAAACATGTGTTTTAATTTATAGCATTTTTTTCTTACCAGTTTTTGTGATGGTGTTGTGATCTGTAATTGGTGATACCTTAGGTTTTGTATGAGATATTTTTAAAATGACAAGCATTAAATATTAACAGGAAGCACAACCTGTAGCTAGTTAAGATACAAAGATGACGAAGACTTAGTTTAAGGGGAAGAATGTCTTCTGCTTAGAAGTATTGGAATGGGATTCCTCTAAAATCTTAACAAGTCAGACCTTGCACTAATCCATACTAATCTTTTCCTCTGATGAATGTTGCATGGATGGGAATTTGAAGTTTCCATGTAGATGCCAAATTGAGACTTAAGCATTTTTCCAGTTCTTGAATTTCTGACTTTGATTTTTAAGATCCATATTTTTTTACTATGAAGTTTAGAAAAGGTTATTTTTTTAAAGGTTTGGTTTTATTAAGGCAGTTACCTTTATTTTGATATGTATTATTAATATAATTACTTCAGAAAATATATTGATTAATTAAAGTAATTAATATAATTACTTCATTAGAAAAATATCAAACATTCTTAAGTAGACTTTTTAAAAAAATATTTATTTATTATGTATACAATATTCTGTCTGCATGTATGCCTGAAGGCCAGAAGAGGGCACCAGACCTCATTACAGATGGTTGTGAGCCACCATGTGGTTGCTGGGAATTGAACTCAGGACCTTTGGAAGAGCAGGCAATGCTCTTAACCACTGAGCCATCTCTCCAGCCCCTAAGTAGACTTTTATAACCAGATATTTGCATGGTGTTACTGTAAGTGCATAAACATGGAGAAATAAAGTCATATAGATGGTTCTGACTGTTAATCCATCTCATCCGTCTCTCATAGCCTTGAACACACGTGCTGAGCTGGTGTTGTGTAGAGCAGGGGTCCATCCTACAGACTGCTCTGACTGTTGATCCATCTCATAGCCTCGGACACACGTGCTGAGCTGGTGCTGTGCAGAGCAGGCGTCCTGCAGACTGCCTTGAAACCATTTCTCTCTTGCTCGAGTCCTTTGTTTCATTCTGTCGAGAGGAAGTGTGGCTGAGGAGGGGATCAGGAGGAACAGGGATGATTCTTTCTGTTCACTTCTTTTCCTTTCACTGTCCACAACCGTGGAGCTCTGCCCTGGCAGGAACAGGGTGGCGAGTGGTTCCAGTGTGCAGTTTTTGCATGTTCATAGAACCGCCTTCATCATATCTCAGATAAAATGAGCATTACATAGTCATGTCCTCCTCAGGGATTTGCATGTGGCCATTGTGGGCCCTTCTCCAAGCTCTGATTTCAGACGTTCAGTTTTATACAGTTTATTTCAAGGCCCTGAATTGTAATAATTCCAGCTACTTCCTCTCTGTTTCCTTCTGCTATGTTTGATTTCTAGTTCTGTAATAACCCACCTCTTCCTTTTTTCCTTCTTAGTTCTCCAGTTCCTAGTTAGCCATTTATAGTAAATTCTTGGGGCTGATGAGCTAGCTCAGTTGGTAAAGGTACTTGCCCACCCAGGCCGATTACCTGAGTTCAATCCCAGAGATCCAGTGGTGGCAGGAGAGAACCAACTTCTGTAAGTTGTCCTCTGGTCTCCACACATGTGTTCACATATCCATGCTCACACACACACACACACACACACACACACACACACACACACACACACATACAAATTTAATAAAATATAGGAAAAAGTCTGTTAAAATTATACGTGTGATATTTGTCTTTTATCAAAGTCTGTCCAATATACTTGTCAAAGTAATAGACCATTACCAACCCGAGTGCTGGGGATGATGTTAGGCCGTCTTCTTAGTTACTGAGTCTCTGCAGTATGGGAGGCTGCTTCTGTGTATTCTGTCTGGTGGCCATTTCTGTGGTCCCAGAGGTGTTTGGGTGTAGGCCATCATACTTCCGTTATTTGCTCTTCTGTATTGTTCATCTCAAGGGCAATGGTGCTGGGTTTTTGTTTTCTCTACCTAGTGCTTCATATAAGATCTATATGCACAAGGTGCACAATGACTTCCAACTAATGCACATGCTTGCAGATCATTGTGGAGGGCAGAAGCCATGATAAAAGATACCTTGCTAAAAGGGAGGATCTTAATTTAACAGCTGGCATCTAAACTTCCTCAGAACTTGAAACTGGATCCTAATGTCATAAGTTGTATGAAACCCCTCTAGAATCCACATCCTTGAGGCTTCCCCGGGCCTTCCCACCTCAGTTATCTGGAGATTGAACCTCCTCATTTTCCTTTGTTTGTTTTTAGAGATAGGGTTCCTCTGTGTAGCCCTGGCCATCCTAGGACTCGCTCTGAAGACCAGGCTTTCCTCCAACTCAGAGACTCTCCTGCCTCTGCCTCCCAGAGCCTGCTCATTCTTCCTGGCACATCTTCAGCAACCTTCTTAAGGTATGCAGAGAAGGGTGATATCAGCCTGCTGTGATGCTGTGTCGTTTCTCAGCTTTCTGTGCGCTGTGCTCTGCTTCTGAGTCCTCCAGCTTCCCTTCCTCCTCACGGCCACAGCTTAGCCCCGTGCTCTTTGATGTACTTTCATCACTGGTACTTTTTGATATGGGAACACAACCCCCAAACACACACACACACGGTTTCCAGGTTTTGAACTTATAGTACATATTACAATTTAACACACATTCCTTTGCTGATTTCCTCCATCATAATCTATAATAGACCTTAATGTCATTTCTGTTTGACTCTTCATTAATATGGGTTACCTCCATCTAACTATAAATTAACCAATTTATAATTACTGTGCTAGCTTTCTGGTACTGTTGCAGAATACTTTAGCTACTTAAGGTTGTGTCGTCTTACAGTTTTGGTGGTCTCACGCTGTAACTGGCTCTTCTTTTAGGACTTAATGGTGAGGTAGTCCATCCTGCTAGGAGCATTTGGTGGAGGAAAATGATCTTCTTAATGACCAAGTATGAGAAAGAGAGAAAAAGAATGGTCGGTGCTAGCTCTTTGATAGCCCACCCTTAGTGATCTAAGTACTCTTACTAGGCCCCATGTCTTCTCAGTTCTGCCACCGCCCAGTAGCCCCAGTGGCTAGAGACAAACCCTTTAATTGCTAGGCTGAGGAACATTTAATAGAACTTCTTTGAAATTTGTATGCCTGAACAATATGATCTATGCTCTCTGCAGACTAGGGCCCTACCTATTCTCATGGCTCACAGCCCCTGCATGACAATAGCAGGGGTCTGATGTCTCTGACCTCTGCCAGGGTGTGCACATGCCTCCATGACGGACACATGGGAATACACAGTTAAAATAATAATAAAATCAAATCATAAAGGAAAAAGGCCATTGTGAAGTCAGTACCTGAGATTATAGTTACTCGGCTGCAGGACTGAAGACAGTAGCCAGTCCATTGACCTTAGGCTTCTTTTTATTATTAATTGATTCCCTTCAGATCTTTAATCTATTAATTGTTAATTATGCCTGTCTATTTATTCACAGTATTTTCCAAACTTATTACCCACTGTTTTTGATAACTTGCACAGAATCATGGTAGTCTTGACATACATAGCCTTACTGATCCCTGCATGTTATGCATATCTTTGTGTGTATTTATGCAATAGCTAATATCTGTGACCCCAACTCTACAGATGTTGGCATTAGCTTTCCATGTGTTCTCCTTGCTTTTGCCTGATCAGTAACTATCACGAATGTATCTTTCAGTCTTTTGCATTCAATAAAAATGTTGTGTATATTTATCTAAGTCAGTGGTTCTGAACCATCCTAAAGCTGTGATTCTTAAATACAGTAAGGTTACCCCCAACCATAACATTTTCATTGACATTTCATAACTGTAATTTTGCTACTATTATTGTAATCCATAAGTTGAGAACTGATCTAAGCAATACTTTTGAGTTTTGTAAAAATATTACCAATCCTTGCTCTAGTTTGGTAAAACTTGGGCAGGGGTATAACTTAGTAGTGGAGTCCATTTGATCCTTAATACCAAAGAAAAGGAGGGATTATAATAGAGGAATTTAGATTTTTATCATGTAGTAGTGTTTGCCCATCCATCGTAGATAGTGATTGGTTTTAAAGTTCAGGAGGTAATCATTAGAGCAGGCATTTTAAAAGTGACTCTATCTTTCAGTGAAGTTGTGGTTTTATGAGTAAAGTTACTTATTAAAATTTGTTTATTTATGTGCATTGGTGTTCTTTCGGCATATGTATCTGTGTGCCATGTGTGTGCCTACTGTCCTTGGAGGCCAGAAGAGGGCACTGGATCCCAGAGACTGGCGTTATGGATGGGTTAAGCCACAGCCATGTGGGTTCTGGGAATTGAACCCAGGTCCTCTGGCAGGGCAGCCAGTGCTATGGGCTCCAGCTCCTAAAAGTCACTTTTTTGACAAAATAAGTGTAGCTGAAGTACATAATTTAAAAGAGACTTTGTTTCATCTATGAAATAACATTCTGGTATTCTTTGTCCTCAGTGGGCTTTTTCATTTTGTCTAAAGCTGTGTCAGCCAAGGCACCTCTTCTTGTAGTCACGGTCACTCTGGCACTGTTGAGTGAGACTACAATGATCAGAAACATCAGGTGACTCTTCCAGTAGATTACTTTCTGAAGTCACTGAAACTGAACAGCTGTTTAGAATAAAAACCCCTTGTGGGGACTTATCACCTGCAAGTCAGTTGATTATTCACAGTGAGAAAGTATCTGCATTTTGGCGATTTTAAAGTCGGGTTTTAATAATATTTTAAATTTTAACCTATTGGCTAGTAACGAATCTGTTTGAAAAATATGCTTAAAGAAAATAATAAACTTCTTGTAGAAAGACATTATCTATTAAAATCCTGAGGATTCGGGATTGTAATTTATTTATAAGTGGCTGCACTTTTAGAGGAAACTGACCGTTCTTCTCCCAGCGGCTAAGAATTACCCTTGACTAGGGCTGAAACTGTGTCCAGCTCCCTTCTCCCCACTGGGTCTGTCTGTGTAGGTTTTGTGCATGGCGTCACAGCTGTTATGAGACTGTATGTGTAGCTGTTCTGCTGTGCCCAGGGGCCTCCTCGGGCTCATACACTCTTTCTGCCCCTCTTCCACAATGATCCCTGAGCCCATGGAAGAGGGAGTGCAGGGTGTGTGTTCTTCAGGATTGGACATTGTGCTCACTTGGCTGGTTATGGGCGTCTTCCCTAATAAGTTGAGTTGCTTCAATATGGATGTAATGATAGGTCATTGGGAGCTGGCTGGGTTAATAACCGTGTCCATGTAGCAGAATAGTAGTAGGTTGTCTCCCAGGGTCTCTGATCTGTCTATCCATAGATTCTTAGCCAAGTGTGGGTTCCAACTTGGGGAGCAGGCCTTAAATCCAACCAGAAAATGGTTGTTTACGCCAATGATATTCCTGCCACTATTGGACCCATGGACATGGATTGCTGGTTGGATTCACACCTGGGCAGTATTGGTCATCACTTTTCTGCTCTCATAGGCTTGCATAGCATCTTTCAGATCCATGGCAGCTAGCCAGCAGGGCTGAAGGTCAGCACCAGCTTGCTTTCTCCATATGGTTGATGTCTTCAGCAATAAGATCCTATCTCAAGTTTTGAAGGATATCCAAGAACACTGGCTTTAGCCTGTAATATTTGAGGACCTTTGGGACCTGGGGGTGGGTGGGACACATGCGATGGAACATGTGTGACGGTTAAAGGACAACTTGGTGGACTTAGTTCTTTTCCTTCTACCACAAGAGTGCTGGAGATCAAATTCAGGTCATCAAACTTGGCTTGGTCGCAGTTACCTCTTATTAGCTGAGCCATCTCACCAGCGCCAAGAATTCTTTGTTTTTTACTATGTAGGTGTAAATCCATTTATTTTCTTTCATCTACTTTTTTGTTTGTTTGTTTGAGACAGGGTTTTTCTGTGTAGCTTTGGCGCCTGTCCTAGAACTCGCTGTGTAGACCAGGCTGACCTTGAACTCACTAAGATCCGTCTGCCTCTGTCTCTGGGATTAAAGGTGCACTACCACTACCTGGCTTCTTTTATCTAAGTTAACTCTTGCATATAGCATAAGAGTCCAACCCCATTAGAATACAGCACGGGTGTTGGAAAGACCATCTTGGTTTGTTTGCGCTCCTAGTTCTACTGCTTAGATGTATGTGTTACATCTGATGTAAGCATTACAATGTGTTGATTACCATGCCTTTCAGCAGACTTTGTAGTAAGGAAAATAGAGTCTTCTAATTTTCTTATGTTTCAAATCACTGTGATTATTCAGGTTCCTTTGGAATACCATATACATTTTAGGGTACGTTCTCCTGTTGTCTGAAAAAAAAGTGTTGGGATTTTGATTGAATTGTTGGTCACCTTTGAGCAACGGTCTTAAGATTTGTCTTCTAGTCCATGGAAAGGGCGTATGTTTTTATTTATGAACATCTTTTCTAACTTTATTCAGCAATATTTTTTTCCCCAATACAGTTTCTCTGTGTATCCCTGTTGTCCTGGAATTCGCACTGTGAACCAGGCTGGCCTTGAACTCACAGAGATCTGCCTGCCTCTGCCTCCTGAGTGCTGGGATTAAAGGTGTGCACCACCACCGCCCAGGTATATTTTAGTTTTAGCATATATCTGTCATCTCACTGCATAACTCCTAAGGATTTATATTATTTTAATACTGTTTGGTTACTATTGTAAATGTATTATTTTTATTGTGAGTACATGTGTGTGGTGTAGATGCGCGTATGTGCACATATGTGGGTTGTGAAGGTGTTCCTCAAGAGTTATCTACCTTGCTTTTTGAGAAAAAAAACCTCTCACCAGTAAATATATCTTGTGCTGGATTTTATTATACTAATTTATTCTCCTCAGATGTTAAATATCTATATACTTACATTGTACTTTTTCATGAGTCAATATTGATGTTTTGCATGTTTCTGGGATATTTGTTCACTTATTTGGTGATTCACTTTCTGGTGCATGAGTCATAGAATTTTATGTTATTGTCTACTTAAATAGGTACTAATATCCCTATTTTCTTTAATTTTTTGAATTTTTAAATTTTATTTATAGATGGCTCAGAGGTTAAGAGCACTGACTTTCCTTCCAGAAGTCCTGAGTTCAATTCCCAGCAACCACATGGTGGCTCACAACCATCTGTAATGAGATCTGGTGCCCTCTTCTGGTGTGTAGGCACACATGCAGCCAGAACACTGTATACATAGTAAATAAATAAATCTTTTTAAAAAATTATTTATTTTTATTTTATGTACTTTGGTGTTTTGACATGGGTGTCAGGTCCCCTGGAACTAGAGTTACAGGCAGTTGTGAGCTGCCATGTGGTGCTGGGAATTGAACCCAGGTCCTCTGGAAGACCAGTTAGTGCTCTTAACCACTGAGCCATCTCTCTAGCATCCCCTGCTTTCTTTTTAAGTTGCATTTATTCTTGTGTGTGCAGCACTTGTGGTGGAGGTAAGGACAACTTTGAGAGTCTGTTCTTCCCTTCACCATGTGTGTTTGGAGGATAAAATTCAATCACCAGGCTTGGCAGTAAGGCCCCTACCTACTGAGCCATCTCAGCCTCTCATTGGTATCTTTTCTAAGTCAGCATAACATTTCAAAGACCCCAGTTCTGTTTTGTTTATCCCCGCTGTGTTCTTACTGTATACGTGTGCTCTGGTCTGCAGGGTGTCTGTGTGCACCTGAGAAGATGTGTGCACTGTTGTTAGGTGAAGTGCCCTGCATCTGTCTCTTAGGTCCCATACATTAAACTTGCAGTGTTTTCAGGATCTCTTCCTTTTTGTCTGCTTTTTCTGTCATTGTTGTAAGTTGGATGTTGAAATTTCTAGCTTATTGTCACCCTCTTAGCTATATCCCATCTCTTTCCTGTACCCTGAAAGCCTTCTTATATCATTCTTCATTGGGCAGATCTGTTAGGAACAAATGTCATAATTTCTGTTTCATTTTTGAAGTATAATTTTGCTGAATGTAATATTCTTGGTTAACATTTTCTTTTTCCTTTCAATATTGAAATATGCTATTCCTGGCCTTTTAATTTCTCATGCATCATCAGTTTGTAATCATGTTGGGGGACCCTTGTGTAGATTAGATAGCTTCACTCTGGCTACCTCAACATTCCTTGCTTTGGGATTTGTACACTTTTAATAAAAAGGTGTCAGTGTGGATCTCTTTGTGTTTGTTCTTATTAGTTTTTGTGTATTAATGTCCTTAACATTAGAGTTGGAAAATTGGGGGCCAAAATTTATCTTAAAAAATGTATTTGTTTCCATTTTTGCTCTTCAGGAACTATCCTGATGCTTGCAGTCATGTGTGTGCTTGATGAGGTCCTAAGTTCCCTGGTGCTCAGCTTGTTTATGTATTTACCAGAACAGTCTTCATTGTTTGATGTCAAAATACATGTTAATTTGTATCGTTGTAAGTTGTGAATAAAGGGAACCTTCCCCGGTGCACACTGCTGCTCAGATGTGCCACAGTAAGAAGTCATTCCTACCTCCTCATAAGCCTTAAATCTCATCTACTTAAAGCCCAAGATCTAGTTAATGTTCTGTGTTAGCATCAGCTGCTGCTGTGGTCCATCTCTAGGTTCTTTTCTGGAAAGACTGGAATTCTGTATCTGTTAATAATTCCCACTTTCCACTTTTTCTTTAGGTCCTGGATCTTTCATATTAGTTGTTTTTACATGACCTTGTGAAGATATTTTATATTCTTGTTTTCATGCCAAATTTATATTTTACATTTGCCACATAACTCTGTTTGGACTGACCACTTTGTAGGTGCTCATTAGCCACATTGGCCCATAGTTTGCTAGCTAGACTCAGTGCTGTAATATAGAATCCATATATAATTGATCTATCCTGTGCTTTATTATTTTTATCCTTATTCTAGAGCAATAGGCAAAACTGTGGTCTGCTAACTTTAAAAAATGTTACGTAGAGTTCTGCAGTGATGCTATGTAGTTAGGTAGACATTCAGGACCATATGACTCCGTTAGAGATGGTGAGGTCTGAAAAGTTGGAAGGGCATGTAGTGATCTGGCTTGAGGGCTGGCTTATGAGCACTTGGCCTCGCGTGCATGAGGTGCTGCATTTGGTCCTGAGCACTGACAATAATTATCCAGTATGACTTAGTTTCATCAAGTGCTGTATTCTGAGGGCTTCCAGGTTTTCATCCAGGAGCCTCTTCACAGATGTAGAGTTAAGCACCTAAGCCTGCTTAGTTACCCCCTCTGCTGGACCAGGTGCTCCTGAACCTTCTTGAAAGAGGACATGTGTAGCGTAAATCTTTTTGTTATTGTTGTTGTTCTTTGGCGTCTGAGGCCTCAGTCAGTATCTCCAGTCTGCCGTCCTGTCGTCAACCAGCGTTCCAGGGGCTGCGTTATAGGTGTGCGCTAGCATGCTTAGCTCTAGTGAACAGTCTTAGAGAAACAAAATCATAGTTGAGAATGACCAACTCAGTCACCTTAAATATCTAAGGTGTTGAAACAGATGTCCAGAATTGCTTACTAAATTGTCATGGCAGGTGCAGCTATCAAAAGTGAAAGGGATAGCATTTAGGGCGTCTACAGTTAGCACAGTTAGGGCATGCCTACAGTTAGTGTGTTTCTTTGAAACCAGCTTAAGCTTGCTGGACTGCCTCCTATTGACATCTGTATATTGTTGTGTCTAACCCGCACCAAAACTTCCAAAACTTTTGCCTATGGTGGGGTAGCTTTAAGGACTGAAGTCCTGCTGAAGCTATGGAAGTGCTAGGCGAATGAGACCATTTTGAAGTATATAAGGCCCTCAGTCAGTCCAAACTTGAGTAGAGATTGAGGAGGGGAGGGATGGAGACTACCGATAACAGTGAACAGAGCCTCCACTGGTTTGTACTGCTGCTCTTATTCTGACCCTGGGTGTCCAGTTGGAGACTTGAAGGGTCTTACCCATGAAAGTGACGATAACGCAGGGATGAGTCGGACTCTCAGTGCCTGAGAGTCCATCTGCAGCGGTCTCTGTCCTTCATTGGATTGAGATCATCTGCTGATCTGTTCTACTTGGGTAGCGAGCCAGGAAAGAGGGGGATGGCAGCATCTGGAGCCTGCCCATTGCTCCAGCTTCACGTCGTCATTCACGCACAGCGTCTGGCATCCAGTGAAATATTGCTACCCGCACAGCCACAGGAGAAAAATCCCAACAGCAGAAACAGATCAACAGGTTATACAGCCATTGGGGTCATAGACAGGAGCTTTACCATATGGTGATTAATATGTTCATAAAAATAGAGGCTGAAGCTGAGACTTTCCCTGGAGAACTGGAATTTATAGAAAAGAATCTCATGGGGGTTCTATAACTGAAAAGCAGATAGATGTCGTCACAGGCTAGACACAAGAGAAAGAGGATGAATGGTAAACTGGAGGGTGAGTTACTAGACATTATTAAACACCAGCTTGTCTGTTTTCATTTCGGGACCAAACCGGGCTATCCTGTTGCTGCTTTTTAGACTTATTAACCAGCATGTCTTAAGATTTTAGAGCTTGAAAATGAACAGAAACCATATTAGATTATAGTTGCAATACTTGCCTTTTAATGTGTGTGGTTTCATATTTTACTATGGTGGTGTTTTAAAATCAGAGTAAATACATAACAGGGAATTGTCAAATATGAAATTATCAGTCATAAATTTGTGTTTCTGTTTCCTAGCCTTTGAACAAACAAGTCACCTGTTCGGCAAACCTAGAGTATACCCTTAGAATGAGAAATTAAGCAAAACACATATGGAAGACATATAAACAGCTGGCTTATTTTAGCATCGGGCGTTGTAGAGGCCCTTGTTTTATTTAGAATAACCTTCATAGCTTGCAAGGTGATCTGGTAAGTTTGCTTATTGTGGGTCCTAAAGAGCAGTTAGAAAAGAAGGTACAGGTCTATTGTTGAGTTGGCTAAGGGAACAAGTGCCTTGTTTTTCACTTAGCAGACTTTACTGACTCTAGTAAGATGGGAAAAATACTGCCAGTTACATTTGGCATCGTGTAAATTGTAGCATAAAGTTTGCATGCTACAGAACTTCGCAACTGTTATAATTTAGAAGAAAAGGTAAATGATAAAATCTTACCGTTGTAAGTTGTGAATAAAGGGAACCTGTGTCTTAGTTCGGTTGGCTATTGTTTGATGGTTTGCTTGGGGAGGTCTTTGAGTGATTTCCTTACCATGAAAATGGGATAAGACATGGATCTAACTCTTTCCTGAATGATGGCTGAGACTTGTGGTGGAACCTATGCGTCAAAGTAACAGTCCATTTTCACTCTAGCAGTTTCCAGAGGGCACGCCTTAGGGAGTTTTCATTACTTCAGGTCTCATTCTTAAGGTCTCTCTGTGGACTTTAATGGAATTTTTCCCTTCTGTTGATGCCAACTAAATATAACATTAATCAAATTACACCTTTTTAAACAAAAAGTGTAGATTCTGTGATGTTTTCTGGAATTGAGGCATCCTTAATGTATTCCTCTTTTAAAGATTCCTTGTAAGCCCAGAGTGACATTTTTCTTGAGCAATAAAATATTTAAATTTCCCTTTTTGTTTGTTCTTCACTTTCAGAACTTTTCACGCTACACCCAGCTGATAGGATGAAAAAGTTTAAGAGGAGACTGTCCCTCACGCTCAGGGGAAGCCAGACGATCGATGAGTCCTTGTCAGAGCTGGCTGAGCAGATGACAGTGGAGGAGAGCAGCAGCAAAGACAACGGTAATGCCTGGGCATGAGAATTTAACCGCTTCATAAATACAACGTAAATAAGCAGAACATGGTGCCTTTGTTGAACCATTCTTTGTTTTTTTGGGTTTTTTTTTTGTTTGTCTTTTTTGGTTTTTTTGGGGGGGGCAAGACTCACTTAAATATGCTTGGCTAATGCCATATTCTGCTCTCATCCCAAATGAGATGTACTTCCAATGTCCTTGGTCTCCTACTCCTGTGAATACCTTTCTGTTTTATTAGTTCTTAAATAAGAATAAAGTCTATAAAATTGTATTGATTGTTAAATAACTATTTATAAAATAGCATTTAAATATTTTATGACTTGGATTTGTTTATAAAATTCTTGTTTGCAGCTTTATCATAGTTTTATAGCATTCTAGGTGTGCATTGACTGTGTTCATAGATTACAAGATTCATCAGATGAGTGAATTTACTGTTTCTTATTTAACAATAATCAAAGCCAAAATCACCCGAGGTATGTCCTAGTGACCAGGAAGGGGCTTGTAAAAATGGCTGGTAGTGAGCCATGGTTTGCAGCGCCTGGAGAGCTTCCTTTCCTCTACCAAAATTCTGGTGGGAGATCTCTGGCAGTGGCTGAAAGCCTGGATGCCCGCCCACTGCAGGTAAATGCTGGTGGTATAGACAGGCAGAGGGAGGGGCCAGTAGGTTAGCAGTCTTGGTGCGGGACTGCGGCCGGACTAACTCACCGAAATGCTGCTCCATGGGCGTCGAGAGGTAAGTTTGTCCTCCCAGGCTTCAGAGACTGCTTTTCTTCCTCAGACAAATCTTTACTTGCTGAATATTTGTTCATAGTCTGTTTTCATAGTCTGCTTGGTTTGCTGATGCTTTCCTTGATGGTTTGCTTTCTGACAGGGGAGAAAAATGAGTTCAATAAGAAATTTAAGACAATAATTTGGCCGGGTGGTGGTGGCGCATGCCTTTAATCCCAGCACTCGGGAGGCAGAGGCAAACAGATCTCTGTGAGTTCGAGCCCAGCCTGGTCTACAAGAGCTAGTTCCAGGACAGGCTCCAAAGCTACAGAAAAACACTGTTTCAAAAAACCAAAAAAAAAAAAAAGACATAATTTGAACATCATTATATATAGGTGGTAAAATTTGCATTTGGCTTAGATCTTGAAGATGATTTTGTAATATTTATCCCTCTTTTAAAAGGATTAGTGAAACACATGGGGCAGAATCCTACTATTCCCTTAGACCCCCATTGAATCCTTTGTGGTAATAGTAGTTGAATCCTGTTTGCTCGTTCTTGTGTTAGAAATGTCTGGCCAATGAATTTACCAGTGATGTTCAGGGATAAAAGAGGCACCGTGTACATCATAGTACATAACTTCTGGAATGATTTGATTACCAGAGGAACTTTTTTTGTTGTTGTTGAAACTGAGTCATAGTTGGGCAGTGATGGCACATACCTTTAATCCCAGCACCCGGGAGGCAGAGGCAGATGGATCTCTGTGAGTTTGTGACCAGCCTGGTCTACAGAGTGAGTTTCATAAAGGCGCCAATATTACAGAGAAACCCTGTCTCAAAAAACCAAAACCAAACAAAACCAAAACAAACATCATGGAAGATGCATTGACTTTATTGAGAGAGCTTATTAATAATTTAGACTAATTGAATATTTTCTGGAATATTTTAGTAATTATCTTAAAACCTGATCAGTTTGTAACAAATGGTGATGTTTTCGGGTTTCTAGTGCTGTGCAGAGACACCATGATCGTGGCAACTCTTATAAAGGAAAGCATTTAACTGGGGCTCCTTACAGTTCAGAGGGTCGTCCATTATGTTCATGGCGCATGCAGGCAGACATGCTGCTGGAGAAGTTGCTGAGAGTTCTACATCTTGATCTGCAGGGAGCAGAAGCAACTGTGTGTCACACTGAGTGTAGCGTGAGCAAAGGAGACCACAAAGCCCACCCCACAGTGACACACACCTCCTCCAACAAGGCCACACCTACTCCAAGAGGCCACACTTCCTAACAGTGCCACTCCTTTTGGGAACCATTTTCTTTCTAATTACCACATTCTGCTCCCTGACCTCCAGAGGCTTGTAGCCGTATCACAATGCAAAATGCATTCAGTCCAACTTCAAAAGTCCCCATAGTCTATAACAGTCTCAAACTTATTTAAAAGTCTAAAGTTCAAAGTCTCTTCTGAGATACATGCAATCTCTTACCTGTAATCCCCTGGAAAATCAAATAAAAAGGCAGATCACATACTTCCAACATATAATGGCACAGGACATTCATTACCATTCCACAGTGTAAGGAAGGAAGCATAGTGAGGAAACACTGCACCAAAGCAAGAACAAAAACTATCTGAGCAAACTCCTAACTCTGCATCTCCATGTCAGATATCAAAACACTCTCCAGCTCTCCAACTCCTTTCGGCTTTGTTGACTGGAACATACTTAGTTCTTGTGGGCTGATTCCACTCCCTGTTAGCAGTTCTCCTCAGCAGATATTCCACTGCTCTGGCATCTCTAACATCTTGGGGTCTCCAAGGCAATCCAGGCTTCAACTTCATAACTTCATGCAATAGCCTCTCTGGGCCTCCATGCAGGGACACCCCTGACATATGTCTGGCTTCGGCAGTTTTCCTTAGTCTCAAAGGAAAATGCCATAGCCCCTTTCTTCTGTCCTTGACTCTAATAAAGCCAGAAACAACTGCCAAGTCCTACTGCTTCCTGGGGCTGGACCATGGCCCCTTGTTCAATTACATCTTCACTAGCTTTCTGTCTTCCATGGTGTCTTTCACTGTCTAAGCTTGGCTGCCCTGAAATTGGGTCTGTACACCAGGCTGGCCTCAAACTCAGAGATCCTCCAGCATCTGCCTTCTGAGTGCTGGGATTAAAGTCATGCTCCACTATACCTGGCTCTAAGCTTTTCTTTAATTCCTTTTCACAAGTTGGAAACTTAGCTGGGTGGGATCTTGCTATGAGGTCACCACTCCCTTTATTCCATTTCTTATCCTGTTTATCTCCTAGAACACAGGACTTAGCTCCTTTCCACTTACTGGCGCTCCTTTTCTCCTCATTAAATTGTACATTTTGTATTTTTACTTTTTCATCTTGCTCCTTTTCATTATAAATCTTCATTAGAGTTAAACTAATAATCACACGGCAGAGTCTATATTAGACTGTTTTGAGATTTCCTCTGCTGACTAATCTAAAACTCTTAAATTTAGTCTCAGGCAGACTTTTCAGACAAGGGCAAAAAAGCAGCCACATTCTTCACCAAAGTATCAGAAGAACAGTCTTTAGGCAAAATACTAAAATTCTCCTCTGAACCCTCTTGAGCCAGCCCCTCCACAGTTCAAATCACCCTCAGCACCACTGTCTCCCATACTCCTACTAGAATGGCCCATTAAGCAGCACTTAAAGCATTCAACTGCTTTAATCCACAGTCCCAAGGTCCATATTCCTTCAAACAAAAGCGAGGTCAGGCCTGTCACAGCAATATCCCACTCCTGGTACCAACTTCTGTCTTAGTTAGGGTTTCTACTGTTGTGAAGAGACACCATGAACACAGCAACTCTTATACAGGAAAACATTAATTGGGACTCGCTTTCAGCTTCAGAGGTTTATACATGGCAGCATGAACACATGGTGCTGGAGAAGGAGCTAAGAGTTCTACATCTTGATCCACAGGCAGCAGAAGCAACTGTGTGTTACACTAAGTGTAGCTTGAGCAAAGGAGACCTCAAAGCCTCCCACACTTCCTCCAACAAGGCCCCCTACCCCAACAAGCCCACACCTCCTAATAGGGCCACTCCCTGGAGGCAGGCATGCATTTTCTTTCCAACCACCAGAGGTAAAATGTTAAAAATACCTAGTATTTTAAAAATAGTGTAAGTTACTTATTTATAGCAGACAGTAAAGAAGAAAAAATAGGAAAGCTGTTGGAGTGACTTGATACCATACCTGAAGACATAGGAAACATTGATTTCTCTTTGTCATGAACTGCCACAATCAGTTACTGCTAATTTTCTGTGTGTACGGTCTATTTCATCTACAGTCTTGACAGGGATTCTAAGTCTGGTTTGGATCATGTCAGTGCCTACTAGCTATAATAAACACACTTCCCCCTAAAGTTTATTTTTCCTCCTGTTTTGTTTTTAGCATAAAAACTACAGAAGATAGGTTATACACAGAGATAGTGTCCATGTCAGCATGCTATATAAGTATATATGGACTGTGCTATTTAAAGATCTCATGTGTAATGTAATAAGTTTATAAAGCAAAAGCGGTCTTTATCTAGTTTGAAATAGTGCCCATGCTGGCTTAAGGAATAAGTGAAATAGTTTGTAACTTCTCTGAGTAAACTTCCCCAAGTTTATCACAAGCGTGGTCAGGAGCCCTGATACACTTTCATCCTATGTAGGCATGTGGCTGTCATACGTGTTGTAACAAAATGGAGAAGTTCATCCTTGTAGGGCTGTAATTATATAAATATCTTAGAAAATATATAATACACGGCACCTTTGGTTATCATCTGTTTTTCCTCTCAACTGGAATTTGAGAGATTTCTATAGTTTTAATAATCGTATCACACTTTGACACTTAAAATCAGATTAAGATATTCTGCTATAATTGTAATTCGCAGTACATTGTGTAGCTGGAATGTTTGCACGTTGATTGATGGATTGAATCCCAGAAAGAAGAATCCTGAATTTTAATATTGAATTTTAAATCAGTTTGTAAAAATAAGCTTGATCTTGGCCACTCTACACATACTGACCCTAACTTAGAACATCTTTATTTAAACATAAATTTAAATTGTAAATGGAGCTGTAAGATATTATTTCTAAAATACCTACTGTGAAAGATAACTCTGAGAAAATTTTATGTTTTATTTATGTGTTTGTAGCACTGAGAATTGGACTTGGGGCCTCACACCTGCGAGGCAAGCACTGTACCACTGAGCTATATTCCCACTGAGCTATATTCCCAGCCCTAAGAATTTAGTTTTTAAAAACTGTCAAAATTCATTTCCTCTAGAAGTTAAGCATAGAGTTATTATATGGACCAGCAGTTCCATTTTGGGAGATATACTTCATGAAATTGAAATAGGTGTTTGAACAAAATACCACTAAAATTCTTCCTCGTGGATAGCTTATTCTGATGCACTGTGTTGTCAGATATTTCTGCTTGGTAATGGGTCTTTGCTTGTTTAAAAATTATTTATCTAACAGAATACCATTTGGAGCAATTGTCTCAGCCTCTGTATTGATAAGCACTTAAGTATACCTGTCTTATTCACTAACTGACTTGCCTTTCTGAACATCTAAAATAGAGGTATAGATTTCTTTAGGTAAGGATTATGTGTGTTATATTCTATAGCACATTTGACTACGAGGCACATGTAAGATAGGCAGCACATGAAGTAGTATCAAAATGATTTCAAGATGTAAGTAATTTGATAATAAAAATCTTGGCCGGGTATATTAGTGATCGTTAACCAGTTTTGGTCTTTGGATCAACTTAAAATGTTAAGGTATTTTCTATAAGTATTCTTTCATAGAAATGATTTTAACTCTAGCACCTTGAAATAAATAGCCGAAGAAGTGAACTTCCATGTAAATGATCTCTAGTACAACTTTTGCTTTGTTTTGTCTTCTTAACCGTTCTCATGCAATCTCCACCCTGGCGACGACTGTGGAATGATTCCATGAACCACAGAACCTATCGTGAAGAATGGCAGGCCGCCAACGTCCCACAGCATGCATTCCTTCCTCCACCAGTACACGGGCTCCTTCAAGAAGCCACCATTGCGAAGGCCCCACAGTGTCATTGGAGGAAGCCTTGGTTCCTTCATGGCAATGCCCAGGAATGGAAGCAGATTAGGTAATGTGATTCTGTTACATTTATCTAACTTTCTGATTGTAAGACATGTACACTGGTTGTGAGTTGTATGAAGAAAGAAATATGGAGGAGTGCCAGTGCCATAGGGCAATAGTGTTTGCATGCCTGTTCATCCAGAACGGCCTTTATAAAAATCAGATGAAAGGTTCCAGGCTGTGGCTTGTGCTCGCCTGTCACACTGTGTCATAGTATATAGTCATGCTGTGTCATAGTATGTAGTCACACTGTATCCTAGTATATAGTCACACTATATTCTAGTATATAGTCACACTGGGTCCTAGTATATAGTCACACTGGGTCCTAGTATATAGTCACACTGGGTCCTAGTATATAGTCACACTG
>PVIU01006073.1:24049-105836 GCA_004026605.1 Ondatra zibethicus | reverse complement strand
ACAGAAAGACAATTATCACATGTACTCACTCATAGGTGGTTTTTAAACATAAGGCAAAGAAAACCAGCTTACAAACCACAATCCCAGAGAATTTAGACAACAATACGGACACTAAGAGAGACCTACATAGATATAATCTACGTGGGAAGTAGAAAGTATAAAAAGACAAGATCTCCTGAATAATTTGGGAGCATGGGGATCTTGGGGGAGGGTTGAGGGATGGAGGGGAGTGGCAGGGAGGGGAGTGGCAGGGAGGGGAGCAGAGAGAAATAAAAAAAATTTAATTAAAAAAAGTCTTATCAGCAAGTGCAAGAGTTATGACCATAAAAAAAACTTCACTTTCCTTTTTTCAATCTTCATGTGAACAAGAGTATATAGTGTGTATGTGTGTTTAAGTTTGCATGTATGTGAATGTGCATGTATATGACTATGCATGTATGTGAGTGTGCATGGACATGCAAGAGGACAACCTAAGCTACTGGCCTTCGCCTTCTACTTTGAGACAGGGGCTATTGTACACCAGGCTACCTGAACTACGTCTTCCAAGGGTTCTCCAGTTGTCACCACTCGTCACGGGGCACAGGGATTACAGATTGCTGCTTTTAATTGGTTCTATGAATCAGAACTCTTTGTGATTCTCATACGTTTTACCCCAAGCCATCTGCTTATCCTTGAAGCACCAATTTCAAATGGGGGAGAGAAGATCTGTAACGCCAGCTTTGACAGCAGGACTAGGAACCAATGCTTTAGGAGGGTGTTACTTAATGTGAGTCCTTTAAAACACTCAACTGAAACAAAAGTTTGCATCAGTTTTATCCATGTATAAAAGTAGTGAAAACTGGCCGGGTGGTGGTGGCACACGCCTGTAATCCCAGCACTCGGGAGGCAGAGGCAGTGAGTTCGAGCCCAGCCTGGTCTACAAGAGCTAGTTCCAGGACAGGCTCCAAAGCCACAGAGAAACCCTGTCTCGAAAAACAAAAACAAACAAAAAAAGTAGTTAAAATTATATTCAAATTATCTTCTAAAAAGTAAAACAGAGCCTTGCAAGGTGGTACAACCTTCAATCCCAGAACTAGGAAAGTTGAAGCAGGGCATGTGGGAGAAGTCAAGGCCAGATAGGGATACATACTGAGCTCCTATCTCAAGCATAAAGTTAATCACATACCTACCTCATGGTGCAAGTATTTCTTAGTCCAAAGAAAGCACATATCCATACAAAAGCTCACAGCCACCTAACTTACAACTTGAAGTAACCCAAGCATCACGATGTAAATTCTACCAGGCTTATAGTATATGTCTGTAATCCTATTTTGATAAACTGAGGAAGATCTTAAATTCAAGGCCTGCATAGGCTACAGATTCAAGATCAGACTGGATAACCATTCCCACCCACCCCCCCCAAGACAGGGCTTCTCTGTAGCTTTGAATCCTGTCCTGGAACTCGCTCTGAAGTCCAGGCTGGTCTTGAACGCATAGAGATCCCGTCTGCCTATGTAAGTGCCACCACTGCCCAGCCCAGACTGGAAAACTCAGTAAGACTGGCTCAAAATTTAAAATAAAAAAAGGCTGTCAAGATGGCTCAGCAGGCAGTGGCAGGCTTTAATCACCACACTCTGCCCAGGTAGGTGGATCTATGATTTTGAGGCTAGCCTGGTCTACAGAGTTAGTTCCAGGACATCCAGGGCTACACAGCAAAACTCTGGGTGGGCAGGCACCTGGCTCAGCAGGTGAAGGCACTTGCCACCAAGACTGACACTTGAGTTAATTCTCAGTACCCACATGTTGGAAAAACCAAAAAAAGAGAACTGATTGCCACAAATGGTCTGATGACACCCCCACACACACACAGGTAGAGGCAATAAAAATTTTTAAAAAAAAAGGAGTTATCTAAACATCTAAAAACAACATAAAGGTCTGGGGAGAAGTGCAGTATGACAGACCTTGCCTAGCTTACACAGGGCCCTGAGCCCGATGCCTAGTTCTGCACACACACGAGAGCAAATACACAACTTCTAAGCTACAGCACATCCCCACAATGAAATACTGCTCAGCAACCTAAGAACACACAATGAACTTCAAAATTATGACCAGTGAAGGACTATGCGAAAAGGGACACACACTCTATATGATTCCATTCTAGAAAACAGAAAATCATCTAGGGACAGAAATCGGACCAAAGGCAGAGAGGAGGGAAGAAAGAAATACAAATTAACATAAGAAACTTTGAACACTTGGACAGTAGAAGAGGATCAGGAGAGTAAAACTAACCTGGACTATGTGAGACCCTGTCACAAAAAACATTTGGGGGAAGATGAATCTGTTTCTTCTTGATTGTGGTGACAAGTGTCATGGATAACATGTTAAGACAGCACAAATCTTACCATATCTATCACTTTTAAACAGGTAGTTTCCTAGCACTCAGAGACAGAGGCAGCAGGATCTCAAGTAAGAGACCAACCTATGCTACACAGCCAAGACCTTGTATCAAAAAACCAAAGGCTATGCCGGGCAGTAATGGTGCACACCTTTAAACCCAGCATTCCAGCCTGGTCTACATGGTCTACAGACAGATTTCCAGGACAGCCAGGGCTGTTACAAAAAAAGAGGCCCAGAAGAAAAACCACAAAAGATTAGTGGGTATAAGAACAAACTACTCATGGACATCCTATATGCACATATATGCACACACTTCCTTCTATACTGTAAAAGCCAAGGCCAAACGTAAAGCTGGTAAGGAAAACGAAAAGGCATACGACACGGGCGGGGAGGGCACACAACCATGAGTGGCACAGCACAATACAGAAGCTATTATGTCTACTCTTTCCCTTTCGGACGCTTTTGGTTTCTAGATCACGAGCAGGAGCTTGTATGTGTGCTGGTCACAATCTATCACTCTGCAGTCTCAGATATTGCTTTTCTCTGCTCCCCCCACCCCCTGGCCCCAGAGAGGGTTGAGATTGGGATAAGATCTTACTATCATTTTATATAGCCCAGACTGGCCTCAAATTTCTGAGATTCACCTGCCTTTATGTCTGGAATCCTGGATTATAGGTGTGTTTCGATACACCAGCTATTTCCAGTATTTTTAACAGGAGAAAGCAGCTACAAAAATATTAAGCAAAAACAAAGCAGGTAGGTGTAATATGGCCAATAAATCCTGGAGAGAATAACACGCTACAAGGAAGCATCAACAAGCTAGCTTTTTTTTTTTTTTTTTTGTTTTCCGAGACAAGGTTTCTCTGTGGCTTTGGAGCCTGTCCTGGAACTAGCTCTTGTAGACCAGGCTGGCCTCGAACTCACAGAGATCTGCCTGCCTCTGCCTCCCGAGTGCTGGGATTAAAGAAGTGCGCCACCACCGCCCGGCTAACAGGCTAGCATTTAAGGATGGTTTCTATGCCACAGTCGCTGGAGCATCAGCATCTCTCATTCCTTGAACCCTTCTCTGGACCTCCTGAAGCAGGAAGTACAGGGGCAGGATCCAGAACCAGTTTTAACAAACCCTCCAAGTAATTAAGATCACACTCAAGTTTGAGAACTATTATTTAAAGGATAAGATTATGAGTGGCTGTTTTCTTTTCTTTTTTGTAACCTGTATTTTCCTCAATTACTTTATTATAACACTTTCAAAACCCAACTAAGTCTTTCATTAAAGTATTTTATTAAAACACAGAGTCTCTGGGTCTCCAGGGAAAAAGCTACTACACTGTAAGCATTGTAAGATCTGAATTGCATGTCTAAAAACCATTGTTTCTTGGAACCATCAATCTGTTAACACAGAACAGGATACCAACTGCATGTATGTATAAACACCATCCAAGGTACTGGGTAAGTTGCAAACCTAGGTCGTCTTAATGCTTGCACAGAGAAAGGTCTGTTACAGGTCACACCTACACAAGATCTTTCCCTTCGAAAAGTTGAACTTTGCCAGATAGTGGTGATAGTGGTGACACATGCCTTTAGTCCCAGCACTCAGGAGGATCTGTGAGCTAGGCCAGCGTGGTCTGGTCTACAGAGGAAAAACCAAAAAAAAAAAAAAAATAGGCTTGCCTTTTAGGCCTGTTCCACTATACCTTCACTGCAAAAATCACACAAATTCCTGCTTTTACCAAAGTGTTATAATGATCTATTTGCCACCAAAATCTACACAAGGAAGACAAATTCAAATAACCAGGACTTGCCAAATCTTTAACTTTTAGCTTTAAGACCATGAAACTGTTCTAACTTTCATCTTACCAACTCACTGAGATGCCACAGGAAATAAGAGGTCAACCACAGGTTGCCAATGGACACTGGGGCTAGTTAAAAGATTGTCCACACTTTGAACACAAATTAAACAGTAACAATGCCTAACTTGGGGATAGAATAACTGCTGATTAACAGCAAAACACCAAAGTTAAAGTCAATGATAAATGCCATCACATTTCATGCTTGCTTTTGTTCTAATGCCTACTTTTTAAAACACACACATATATTAGAGAGAGAAATACTTTTCAATTTCTTATAAAAGAACACCAGGTTTTGTTATTTGAGACAGTCTTTATGAAGGCCTAACTGTCCTTGACCTCAAAGACACCCACCTGCCTTTGCCTCCCAATTATTGGGATTAAAGGTGTGAGATACCACCATGCCTGGCAAAAAAAAAAAGGAAGGAAAAAAAATCATTTTTGAAAATACAAAATATTCTAAAAAGTAAAATGCTAACACACAGTGCTGACCTGACATGCTGTCCTTCCTGGCTCAAAGGAACAATTTAATAACTAATCCATAAACACTATGTCCACCACACTCATCTTTTCACTAATTTCTCCACAGACACACAGTGCCTGGCACGAACGGGGGCACAGATATTTAAGGGTTCAAACTTGTTGAAGAGAATTCCTGAGCCTACAGCAGCCCTCAGGCTCTGGTAGTCTCGGGGCTGTAAGCCCACCAGGCTTTCAGCTTTGGAGGCTCCACCACACCTTTATTTAAAACAGCACATCCTGTTTTGTTACCAAAATCCTTCTGGAAAGACAGTCTCTGAAAACTCAGTATTCTTTAATTTCCAAATAGCAGGGTGAGCCAAGTACCCATTATGATCAGATTCCGTTTTCTGGTTTAATTTTCTAGACATTTCTTGAATCTTAAGAGTACAGGTTTGTTTTTTCCTCCTTGAAAATACACTTGGTCTTATGAGCAGCTCACAAGGCCTCCCCAGCCCCCACCTCTTTTGTATGTAAACACACTCTTGTCACACACTCCCATCAGCTGTTTGGTAGCTCCACCCCTCCTCCTTTTCCGGGTAGTAACAGAGCAGCCAATGAGCTGCAAGGAGCTGTGCCTACGGCCTTTTGCCTGCAAACGCTTTTCCAAAACAAGCAGCTCTAGCCTTCAGCAGGGGCACTGGTTCACAGATAAAAGGCTCACCAGGGCTGTGCAACAGGGTGAGACAGTCACCCCCACCAACAAGGAAACCCGTGTAACCTGAGCTGTTTGTTCCTCCACCAGGGAGAACTTCTACCAATATTCCTTTAGGGCAAATCACGCTTAAGGTCACCAGAGTCCCAGGTCTCAGACAATCTAAACAATCAGCGGTTGCCGAGGGAAACCTCAAAGGTTGGTGATCCTGTGCTGCTCTCAGGCTGGCAAGCTACCTGACTCTGGCAAGCAAATGGCTGCACTATCCAAGACCATTCCACCGGACCGAGGCTAAGGACAAGTGCTTTGATTCCACAGCGCCCAAAAGTCATGTAAATCAGTTTCTCAGCTCCTGTGGAGGTTTGCACAACCCTCAGCTGAGGCTCAGAAGAGAAACAATGAATGAGTCAGAGTTTCAGAGCATAATCGCCCAGCAGATTAAGTGCACTGGTGCAAAACACTCACTCCCTGCATAACTTGGGAGTCAGCTCTCTTACCAACCAGTCACAAAAGAAAAATCAGACTCCGGAGAGACGGTATCTAGCTAGGTGGTGGAAAGCAGCGACCAATTAGTCACACGTCCTCTTCCCTCCCTGCCCCCACACCGCTACTTTCCTACTATATAGGTTCCCTGCCAGGCAGTAAATCCTTGTGGTGTAATTACGCCCAGAGACAGCCAAAAATGGGCTGAAACAGGAGACTTCGATGAAACCGGCTATTAGACTCCACACCAAAGAAATCACCCCGGGACAAGGGACAAGAAGTACTATACATTCCTTTAGACCTCCTTCCACTTTCTTACCACCATCTTCGTGTTTAACCCTTGCACTGACAAGCAACTGCACTCATCTCAGCAGGAGGCTGGGGAATCTGCTCTTCAATTTTTCACTAAGTATACCTCACCCCAAAACTTTAAACTCCACTTGGGCCTGCTGATGGGAATTCAACTGAGAAAGGAGGCCATAAGATCCTCCACGACACACACCGACACACAAAAGGAAATTCGAAAATTTTTAACTTCCAAACTACATGAAACCAGAAAATAAACTCGAGGCAGAGATAACCTCTAGCTTTCAAATCAAAGCTGCTACCCTCTTATCTCAGAGAGTGACAATTTTAAAGAGCCCTGCTTTCTTTTGTCAGCAAAGGGAAGGTGGGGAAAGCACAGAAGCCAAGGCATCTTTGCCTTTCTTCATCTTCTACTAAAAATAAGCTATGAAATAAGCCACTTAGGGAGAAGGGAAAAGAGACACCCTGCTGCTCTTTGTCTGTTTCCCTCTCCCTCGCCACCCCCACCCCCGCCACCCCCCAACACACACACCGGGACTCCTAAATACGGTAATCATTCTAGATGCCACAACTACTATGTGAACAAAAGGCACTGTATGGCAAAGGCGTCAGGTCAAGCTAGGCCTCCATCTTTATCCTCAGTCTTTAGGAAATCTATGTATGAACATAATTTGAGGAACTGACATCGATCAAAAACAGCTGGAATTCTCCCCCATCCCAATTATGTATTAGGGTGAAATTCACATTAGGTGTGACAGTCAACTCTCAATTCAAGTCAAAAATAACTTCTGAGTCTGCCACCATGTCATTTCCTAGTTTCTAAACAAAAATAAAGCCTCAAACTGCTTTGTGTAAAATGTACACCCAGCCATAGTTACAAGTTTTCCTGTGGTCTTATGAAAAGCCAACATTCCTGGTATGATCCACAGATTTAAAAAGCAATCAGCCACAAACAGCTCATAAAGAGTTGATTTCACTCGTGCCTAGGTGTATCTGGCATATTACCCTTTATTACTGGCTGCTCTTATCCCTCCTACTACCCTTTCCCCCAACCCTCAAACTTCAGAGTTTACCCAATAGTCAGTATTCTTAATGTCTAGCCCCTGGCAAAGGAGAAAAACACGGTCTAATTACTGAAAAGATGGATTGGACAGGAAAAAAAAGATAAAAAAAAAAACCTCTTGCCTAGGCAACTTCCTCTCCCATCCCCCAAATTAAAATCCTATGCAAAACTACTTTTTTAAAAACTTCAGCAAATCCCAAAACTGAGTTCTTGCCAATCACCACTGATCGCTAGAAAAGGTAAAACAATCAAAAACAGTAACAAATAAAAGAAGGATTTCACCTGAAGAATCTAACCAAACAGCTTGAGTTATATAAACAAAATCCTGCAACAGGGGGAAACGGTGGGGGATGGGGGCGAGGCAGAAAGAGAAACAGGAGACAGGGCTCTTTTTAACAGCCTTTCACCTTCCCCCAAGGGATTAGCTATTTAGAACACCAGCTTCTCGCCCCCCCCCATTGGCCCTCAGAAAATAAAAAACATTTCTTAAATACTCGATTTGTCTCAGGAACCTTCGCGAATTTCTCTAGCTAGTCATGAAATAATCAGTCTGGATTCCAACCAAACCCACTGCCTGGAAGACTTATCAGTTACAGCTCTCCCACTGCAACCTCGGGTGCACATATAAAGTTGGGGGAAGGGGATAGAAAATAAAAGATGTCACTTGGCCCAGATCGGGGCAAGCAGTCCCCAAGAACCGTACTCTCACAGAGGGAGTTTTTGCTCAAGTGGCTAGTACAGGAGCTATTTTGTTCGAGAGCTCCCCTTTCTCTTTCCTCCCAGCTGTCAGATCCACAATATGGAGGAGGGTGGCCTGCCTGCTAAGAGGGCCTGGGGGTCCTCACTGCACGCACTACGAGTGGGATAGGCTTTGTCAGTCGAGAGAAAAACAGGGACGTTCTCCAGACCAGAAGGCTTAACAAGAGTGTCTGATTTAAAACACACGGAGCTCTTTATTACAAGAGGGGCCTGAGCAGACTACTCTCTTCCTAATATAGAAAGGAATTAGGGATAAAGGTCGATTGAGTTACCCCAGTTTAAGCAGCACTGTGAGTGGAAGGAACCCGGACACCTCAGAAAAAAAAAAGAATAAGAAGAAAGGTTTCCCTCTCAGGAAATTTCTATCATGAGTCCATAAATCCAAAGCTAGCAAACAGGAAGCAAAGACCCTGAAGATGAGCTCCCGGTGACGAAGGAGGTGGCTAGTTAGCCACCCCACCCCCCCCAAGAAAGGGCCGTCTTAGGAATCCAAACGTCGTGGAGGAAAAGTCACGGGCTCCGGGGGGTGCAGGGAGAGCGAGGAGCAACGCACATCTTGGGGGCTGCAGATAAAGGGGGCCTGAAAAAGCCCTCGGCTCCGGGGAGGTGCTAAGGGGCCGCCGTAGGCACCGGGGGAAGGAGGGGAGGCGCGGCCAGTGGCCTGGAGTGCCCCGAAGCCCTCGCCTGAGCACCCCCACCCGCCCCACACGCAGTCCGAATTCCCCTCCATGAAGGATACAGCTTGACTACGTCCGTGTCCATCCGCCTCTTGCCGGGACTGGGGGATGACATGTTGTCGCCGCCGCCGCTGCCTCCCCGTCGCCTGCGCCGCCGCCGCCTCTCTCTCCTCCTTGGCCCGTCTGTCACGGGCCCCGGGCCCAGCTCGCAGGGTCCCGCGGCCGCGCCGGCTCCTCGGCCGAGGTGGCAACACCCTCGCGGTCCCGTGGGGTCCGCTCAGCCGCCGCCGCCGCCCCCCGCACGGGGGAACACCGGGCACTGCCCCGCCGAGTGGGGGCGGGGACTCAGGCGCCCGCTCGGGCTGCCCTCCGGCTGAGGCTCCGCCGCGGCCCGGGCAGGCGCTGCTCCGCGCCGTGCGCCGCTCCCCCCCCCCGCCTGCGCTCGCTCGTCCGCCTGCCCGCCCGCTCACGCTCTAGCCAGCTCCCAGCTGCTTCCTCCACAAGCCGACGACTCCAGCACGGTCGGCCTCTCTACCCGAGCCTCGCTCTAGGCGCCGTGATGTCACCTCTGTGACGTCATCGAATGGGCGGGGCTCCGCGGAAGGGGCGGGGCGTCGTCGCGGGGTAGGTTTCTCCAGGGAGTTCTGGGAGATGTAGTTCCTCTTTCTCCTGCCCGCCTGCATCCCTCTGTCCCCTCCCCCAACCTCCCCTCACACTTCATCGCTCAACTGCCAGTGTCGTTACCATCAACATAAACGATGGTAGTAAATAATGGCAGTATGATTGCATTCATGTGCTTTATGAGCCACCCTCACACACAATGTTACAAAGGGCTGTTTGGATATGGAGGAGGCCAGAGTGGCAATTACTCATATTGGCGTCCAAATCTGGAAATTCCCATACCAGTACGTTCTCTGCACTCTACTTCCTTTTCAGATGGAAAGAATTCGTTTGCAGGGATTGTAGACTACAGCAAGGCTTTCTCAGAGCTTGCAAACCAGGGTTCATTAATCCTCCACACAAGGCCAGTAATTCCTGGAGTCCAGTAGAAGCAGCAAGGTGGCAAGAACAGAAATAATTGGATACCAACATCCTTGTTCTACAGAATTTGAGGTAAGTTTTAAACTCACAATGTGTGTTACTGATAGACGCACCCTAAATATGCCCTAATTCAGAACAAAGATGGTTCTGCCCTCCAGACTCCCATATCAACCATGTGTATTTGCTTATTCATTTAATAAACATTAAGTGCCACTGTGTTCTTATGGCTCTGAGTTCATGAGGATATAGTGGGAATGAAGATAGAATTTACACAGCCCCCCCAGAATGACCTGAGTGTCAGCATCACTTGGGAGCTAGTTAGAAACACCACTAAAGCAGGGCCTCTCTTGAAAAACAAACAAACAAACAAAAGCCCCTAGAAGGGCCTTAGGCCTACCAATTAACATATGCAGTTGAACAAAGTTCTCAGGGGTTCCCTAACAGTGAAGTTTGAGAAGTACTGCTCTACAGGGCTCCAAAGCTTTAGCTATTGTCTTTGCCTGTGACTACACTGTACTTTGAACAAGTCAGGTGTTGTGAGCTGGGTCCCCTTTAAAAGCCTTGCACAAACACACACACACACACACACACTCACCCACTCCTGGGACCAGAGCAATGGGCGAAAGCTGAGCATTGTTTGCTCCTATCATTCTAGCCCTCAATACGCCAGCTGTTTTTTTTTAATTGCAACAACCGTATTTAAATATCCAATGCAACAGCCTTAGCTATTGTGCAACCATCACTACTGTTCATTTCCAGACACTTCTCATCAATCCCAACAGAAACTGTGTACCCGTCTAGTAATAACTCCTCACTCCCATTCCCAGCAGCCCCTGCAACCTCCATTCTCTGTTCTGGGGGGAAAAAAGTACGATTCATTGCCTTCTCCTACAACAAATGTGTCAGCAGACAGGTGTGGAAGGACTTCTAACCCACTTTATCTGATCACTGTTTTGAAGGAAAGGAAAAGCAAACTAAGGGTTGTCTTTCTCACTGTCCACACCAGACTCCCTAGGCTGTTACTGCTGCTACCCCCACCCTCCTTGGCCTGATTAACTTCCACCCCTGTGCTAAGACAGTGGTTTTCACATGTGGTCCAATGTGGTCTAGAATCACCTAGAGAGCTTTGTAAGCTCACAAGTGTCTAGGAACTGCCCCTGCAGACTGATTCAGAAGGTCCAGGGTGAGTCCTCAATGTCCTTGTCTTTAACAGGCACTTCAGATGGTTTTGATGCTGGCCAAAGTCAGAGAGCCTCTGCCCTCAGTATTCCATAGGTGTCTCAATTTCAGAACACCTATCTGACCACCCCTTGCCTCTTAGTACATTTATAAAGTCCTATACCAAGAATGCAGAAACTGTGTACCCTCTGCTCCCCACCACACCAAGTGGCACTTAGAGGACCCATGGTTATTGTCTCTAAATCCACAGCATATATACAAAACAAACAGGAAATGGGGGGGTGGTCAAGGAAGAAACACTCAAGGAAGAGAGGCCTGGAGTGGGGGCCTAGAAATTCTACCTGGTGCTTTCCTCTTCACCGATAGAACTGCTGTGAGCAAAGAACTTGGCAAAATAATCAGAGCAGTGTTTCATAATGGAAATGTGCTGGCCACACTGGGAAACTTGCAGGCCACACTGATGGTGGCCAGGCTGCTCTCTCCAAATGTTAGCCCTTCGAGTGGTCTCAGTAGAGGGAACGTCCTAAAGGAGACTCCTGATGTTGCTAGGAACTATTTTGTTTTCTTGTTTGTTTGTTTGTTTTTGAGACAGGGTTTATAGGTGTTGCTTTGGAGCCAGTCCTGGAACTAGCTCTTGTAGACCAGGTTGGCCTCGAACTCACTGCCTCTGCCTCCTGAGTGCTGGGATTAAAGGCGTGCGGCCAGCTGTTTTCTTTCTTAAAGATGTATTTATTTCTGTTTGACGTGTATGAGTGTTTGCTCACATGAATGAAAGTGCACCCTGTGCCTGGTGCCCTTGGAGGCCAGAAAAGAAAATCAGGTGCCCTGGAACTGGTGTTCCAGGCAGCTGTGAGCCTCTGGGGGAAAAACTTAGATCCTGCTCAAGAGCTGCACCTTTTCTTAACTGTGGAGCCATCTCCCCAGCCCTAAGAAGGACTTTAACTCTCGGTTACTTAGGACAAATCCACCCCTCCCTACTTTTAATTATGCCTCAGGAAGTTGCTTGTATCCTCCCTGAGTCTCAAATTTTCTCATCTATAAAATGTGGACTCTGATGCTCTTACCCTGCTTGAGTAGGTTGATGGAGTCATTGGAAAAGATTGATGTGAAAGCCCTAGATCCGAGGGCCTACAAACTATGAACAGCTTTCATAGAGGGCATGGGAAATCCTGATGACCAAGTTTGCTGTGTACTAGTGCTGGTCTTATCTATAGCCCCCTGCACCCCATTTTCCCCATGACTTACATACCATTTATAGGAGGAAGTTCTTCGCTTTGGGGAAGTTGATTTTGTTTCCTTGCTCTTGAGGATGCTACCACATCCATTTTCCCTCTCTGTGTCAAAAGTATGCACACATTTCTCTCTGGGTATTTTGCCATTTGTTCTTTCGTGAATGCACATCCCCTAGTCTGACCTTCCTACTTCCAGAGCTTTAGATGACTCCTGAGCCTGCCCTTGACTGTAAGTTCAAAAACTCTCCCACAGTTTAGCTAAAGAAAACTGAAGTTACCATTGAATCTATTAGATTTGCTTTCGCCTTTTCCCGTTTCAGCCGTTCAGAATGTCAATAATTTACTCTAAGGCAACACCAGGGCCTGGGAGTGTCTGTTTATACTTGTGTACTTGAAGACGGTGCTCTGGAATGAGCGATGTGCTTCCTTATCAGGTACAGCCAAGGGGCGCCTGGGAGGGAGCAGCTGTCCGACCCTGCCTGACTCACCAGTGTTGCAATCTGAGAAATGGATTCTGGGCCTGTTTATCTCTGCCCAGGGCAAGGCTAAGCTTGACCAGTGGGGCCTCTGAGCTCAGAAGCAAGAAAATGAGCTTGGAGAGAATATAATGCTTCTATCAAGACACTGAGATGAAACCAGTTATTTGGCAGAGTAAGTGGAAGAGGGCAATGAGAACCTAAACAGTTTCTGAAATGACCTGTTAATCCTTAAGGAGAATTTATGGCTGTCCTTTCCTTCCCAGTGTAAAAACCCCCAATACAGTCTCCTGTTTCCATGGAGCTGTTCCTCAGAGAAAACAGTTCCCAGGGAAGGACTGGATCCCTTCAGGGGTTCATTATATCAGCAACTCTACTCCCAGAACAAAAAGCTGTAAAACTCTACCCTGGGGCCTTGGCTGTGTAGGTAGAGTGCTTGCCCCAGGAGCATGAGGACCTGAGTTCAGATCCCCATGTAGTACCCTGTAATCTCAGTGCCCTCCCAGGGGGATGGGAGGCAGAAAGCCTGAGAATCTGCAGGAGCTCCTAGGCCAGGTAGCCAGTGGCCAGTAAACAAAGTGGCAGGTTCCCTGACCTCCACATGCATGCCTGAACTGAAACACACATAAATGTTTGCGCGCACGCACACACACACACACACACACACACACACACACACACACACACACACACACGCACACAAATTAAAAACTAAACTTAAAGCTCACTTCAAGTCCTCTCTATGTAACCCAGTCATAGTGTGTCCTCAGGAGCAGTGAAAGCCAAGCATGACTTAGTAGCAGCTTAGCGACCGGGATCCCTTCTTCTGCCAGTCCCACCTGTCGCTAAGAGGACCTTGGATTAGGTCACCTGGCCTTTTAGTTTCCATTTTCTCATCTGAAAACAAGAGGACAGCTTCTGTCAGGCTCACAGAGGAGATACTGCCTCCTCTATAGCACCAGTCATGTATGACATCTAAGGTCTGCTCATGAGTACACACGCAACTTCACACACACTCCCCAGCATCAAACTCAAGGGAGAGAAGAAGCCTGGAAAACTGCTCACACCTACATCTAGGGACTCCCACCTGGGCCAGGTGTCCTGGCTAGAGCCCTTTGTTTCCATAGATGGTAACCTGCCTTTTCTTTTCCACGGCTATCTCCCTCTTCGGGAGCTATGGATGCCTCAGATCTCCGGTCTGCCTAATTCAGAGCTTTAACTGCTATCCCTACTGACTCCTGAGAATACATCTGTGATTCAGGCCTTCATCCTTCAACTCCAGACGTGTATAGCGAGGCCTAACTAGCATCTCCTCAGGATCCAGAATGCATTTCAGATGCCACACCCTTTCCTCATCTTGGTAAACATCAACTTAGTTAGAAATATATGAAATTACTATCTAAGGTTAAGATCCGTGGTTTAAACTGGGTGGTGGTGGCCCACGCCTTTAATCCTACTACTTGGGAGGCAGAGGCAGGTGTATCTCTGTGAGTTGGAGGCCAACCTGGTCTACAAAGAGAGTTCCAGGACAGCCAAGGCAACACAAAGAAACACTGTCTCAAAACAAAACAACAACAAAAAGAACCATTGTTTAACCTAATGTATCCAAAGACCATGTCATTGTTTAAAATCTTTCTTTAAATCTTATATACATCAGAAGATCTGTAGCTTCTACCATCCAAATATATCTAGACTCTTTATCTTATCTGCTCTATCAAACCCCAGCTACCCCATTTGTATCTCTCTCTCTCTCTCTCTCTCTCTCTCTCTCTCTCTCTCTCTCTCAAACTTGAATATCTCTCTACCTTGTTTTTTTTTGAGGCAGGGTCTCTCATTGGCCTGTAGCTTGCCATGTAGGCTAGTTTGGCTGGCCCCTGAGCCTGGGATCCATCTGTCTTTGCCTCCCCAGCCTCCCCCCAGTGCTGGGGTTGTGAGTGGGGCCAGCAAAAACACTGTGGTGCCATCATGTTTTATGTGACTTCTGGGGATCAAATTCAGGTTCCCTGGCTTGCAAGGTAAGCACTTAAGACAACTGAGCTGTGTCCCCAGCCCCTTGTTTGTTTTGGGAGACAAAGTCTTACATCACCCAGGCTGACCTAGAATTATGGTATCGATCAGGCTAGCTTCTAACATAATAATCCTCTTGCCTCTGCATCCTGAGGCCTGGGACTATAGGCCTGTATAACTATATCCAGTCTACAAACCATGTATTTTTAAAACCATGAGCCAGCTATTGTCTCCTTACTGTTCAAAACCCTCCTAAGGTTTCCTGTTTCAGACTAAAAAACCAAAGTCATCGCTGTTGGGTTCCAAGGCCCAACAGAAGGAAGTCCCCCACGTTTCTTTACTCACTTCTCTCCAAAGGCACAGGATTGGTTGCTCTTCTTCACATATTTGAAGCATGTTCCCATGCCTTTGAACTTGACCCTCTCTTAGCCTGAAATTATTTTCCCTCTAGAGAATTAGCACTGCCTAGCCTCACTTAGGTCTTAGCTGAAACCAGTGGAGCCCCCCGTGAACACCGTATTTAAAATCAATCCCCAGTCTACCTTAGCACAGTCGTCTACTTCCTTCTTCCATAGAACTTCCTATCCCCTGCTCATCGTCCTCTGCTACCAGAACATAGGCTTCATGGAGAGAGGTTTTGTCTGTCTCGCTTACTCCTATACATGGAGTGCCTAGATCAATATGTGGAACACAAACTGGCCATATTAAACAGGCCTGGTGGTTCATACCTATAATCCCATGCCATCTCTCATGAGGCTGAGACAGGGAAATTGCCAAGAGTTCGAAGACAATCTAGCCAAAATAATAAATAAATATAAATAAATAAATATCATACACTAACTGCAAAGGATGGCACCCCCCGTGAACCCAGCTCCTGGAAAGCAGGAGAATGGTAGCTCAAAGTTATCATCAGCTGCTTGAGCCCGGTTTCCAAACGGGCTGGAGAGCTAGCTCATTTATTCGGTAGAGTGCTTGCTGCATCACGTGAGGATGTGAATTTGACCCTCAGAACCCACACAGAAGATCCGGGCATAGTCGCACAAGTTTGTAATCCCAGTGCTGAGGAGGCAGAGACAGGCTGGTTGCTAATCAGTGGGCTCTGGGCTCCATCTCAAAAAATAAGGTGGGTGGCAGCTAGGGAGGATTAACACTTGAGATTGTCCTCTAGTCTCCATATGCTTGCACATTCCTGTGCCCCTACACACACACACACACACACACACACACGGCCTGGGGGAAGAGAACTGGCTGAAAAGGCTACAAAATACTAACAGCTTCAGCTAGTCACTTCTCCCAAAAGTTGCTTCTGGGCTGGTGAGATGACTCAAGGGATAAAAGCACTTGCCACACAAACCTGATGACCTGCTGAGTTTGGGTCCCAGCACTCATAACTCACAACTTGGAAGTCGTGTCCTGACTGTCACAGATACCTCTTGGAGTATCATTAATCAAACAGAAGCTCAAGGACAATTTTATTAGAATTTTAAAGAAAAGCCTAAGTGTGGGCCAAACATAAACTTCAGGGCCGGCCCAGAGGACGACAATGCAAGAAAGAAGGGGAAAAAGCCATTTAAACTAGCATGGAGGTCAGACACATCGCAGACAAGTAGCCACAGCGGGAAGGGAGGCTTATTCAAATGGTGAGGGGAAAGTCCAAAGTGTTAAGGAAAGCAGCCTAGAAAAAGAGATAAGGGAGAAAAGGGAAAGTTATGACTTTCGGAATGATTCAAAAATAACAGAGGCCGGGCAGCCGTGGAGAGCACCTTTACTCCCAGTACGCAGGAGGCAGAGGCATGCAGGTATCTGTGAGTTCAAAGCCAGCTTGGTCTGCAGAATGAGTTCTAGGACAGCCTCCAAAGCTACAGAGAAACAAAACAAAAACAAAAAACAGAGAAGTGTACACGCTGCACGCCTGTGGCACCGTAGCCCTGCAGCCCATAGTCTACCCCACTAGGAGTGAGATTATGGAAAAGAACAGTAGAGAACATCTTTAAAGTACTAATTACTCTACTTATCTCTTTAGCATGGCTTAAAGTGAGCCCACCTCCTAGGGGTAGGCCCTGGGCCATCTGGAGTGTTAGCTAAATACCCAGGCCAGAGATTCAGTTCTCTCTCTCTCTTCTCTCATATATTATCAGATTTATTAATTTTATATTGCATGTGAGTGTTTTGCCTGAATGTATGTAGGTGTAACACATATGCTGTGCTTAGTGCCCTCAAAGGTCAGAGGCGGCATTGGAATCCCAGGACTGCAGTTATGGACAGTTGTGAGCTACCGTGTGGGGGCTGGGAATCAAACCTGGATCCTCTGAAAGAGTAGTCAGTGCTCTTAACAACTGAGCCATCTTTCCAGCCCCTCTATTCTCTTGGCCAGAATTTTTTTTCACTCTAACATGTGCACCAGGCACATATACTCCTATACTCACACATACTCCCACTCTATCATACATGTGCAAACACACACACACACACACACACACACACACACACACACAGATACCACTGCAATACCAATAACATTTAAAATGAGATGGCTCAGTAAGTAAAGGCACTTACAACCAACCCTGAGTTCTATCCAAGAGACCAAGAGGCTGGGAGGGGAAACGCCAACTCCCATAGTTGTCCCCTGACCTACACATATCATGGAGGCATATTCAGCAGCCACACACATACAAATTAATTAATTAAGTGTTAAAAAATGTTTAATCAGTTCTTCCTAGAGTTCTCTTTAGAGTAGCAGGAAGGCTTATGTACTGAGCCTCCCTGAATCAGGCCCTGGGCCAGGGTGTGACATTTACAACCTAACTACCTGCAGGACAGACAGGGCTCCAAAAAGTTAAATGACTTGCCCAGGGTCACACAGATAGGCAGTGGAAACATCAGGATTCATCCATTCATTTGGTTTGACTCTGGAGATGCAACCTTGTTTGTTAACTCCAGGGGAAAATTTCATTTGTAGATGTTGATGGATGTTTTCTCTTTCCCACTCCAAATTCCACTTCTTTCATAATCTTGGAGATACCCAGCCCCAGCTGGGGCCGAGGAGAAGGCTAGTGGCTAAGAGCGCTCATTGTTCTTCCGGAGGATGAGAGTTTCCGCACACACATACACATCCGTGAAAATAATTAAAACAAACAAACAAAGGTTCCCAGACCACTCTAAACAAAATTCATCTCTTCAGAAGAGAAAACGTCTCCTCTGGTACTCCCCATACAGTGAGGTGACAATTCCAGCAGTTGCTCTAAGGCCTTGGAGCAGCCCTTGACTTTTTATTCACACCAATTCCACCAGCCAGGCCAACATCTATCACCTAATGTGAGCCTCCCACCTCTGCCATAAACTCCACTTGCCTTTCTGGACCTATTCTTGCCCCACCTTCACCCCACATTCCATTCTTCACCCATCTATTAGGTTTAAGTGGTTCCAGGACCCCTGCAGATACCTGAATCCATAGATGCTCAGGTCACTGATATAAAATAATACACTGTTCGCATAACCACCTCCAAATTTATCTTTCTGTTTACTTATTTATTTCTTTGGCTTTTTGAGACAGAATTTCTTTGTATAACCCTGGCTGTTGCTCTGTAGACCAGGCTGGTCTCAAACTGATATCCACCTGCCTCTGCCTCCTAAGAGCTGGGATTAAAGACATGAACCACAACAACCAGCAATTTCTTTATTTCTTTAAATCTGGGGCTTGTGGGCCAGACAGTGGTGGCACACGTCTTTAATCCCAGCATTCGAGAGGCAGAGGCAGGTGGATCTCTCTGAGTTCGAGACCAGTCTGGTTCCAGGATAGCCAGGGCTGCAGAGAAACTCTGCCTCAAAAAAAACAAAACAAAAGTGGAGTTTGCTGTACTGGTCAGCCTTAACTTTCTGAGTTGCTAGTACCCTAGGCCCAATAATGCCTCACCTTCCCAAACATTCAGTCATCTCCAGATTAGTTTAATAACTCACACATGCATGCAGTGTTAAGTAAGGGCTCACCATAGTGTGTGGTAGGGAGTAATGAAAAAATAATGAAAAAGAAATTTGTACATATTCTTATAGACATGATATGTTAAAGTTTTAAATTATTTATTTGGGTTTTTTGAGACAGGGTTTCTCTGTGTATCTCTGTAAAATCTTTGTTTTTATTATTATTTGTGTGCATGTGTGTGTGTGTGTGTGTGTGTGTGTGCGTGCGGGCGTGCATGTGAGAGGCCACAACTTAAGTGTCAGTGTCAGAGAACAACTTTTGGGAATCCATTCTCTCATTCTAGTGTGGGGTCTGAGGTGCAAACTCAGGTTTATGCAGGCCCTGATGAGCCACCTCCAGGTTAAAGACATGATTTATATCAGATTACATCTTAGATGGGTGTGGTGGCACAAACCCTTAAACCCGATGCAGCAGAGGCAGGCGGATCTCTGTGTTTTTGAGGCCAACCCCGTTTACACAGTGAGTTCCAAAATACCAAGGGCTACATAGTGAGACGCTGTTTCAAAAAAAAAAAGTAAATAAATTACAGTGTGTGTGTATGTCTTTTGATTTTTCTGCAAGCCTTTTTTTCCATTTCTTTCTTGTTTTATATATGGCATATGCCTTTTTCTTATTTCTTGTTTAATTGATTTATTTTAACTAGCTTAATTAGTTAATTTTGATGTCAGCCCCAACTATATGTAAAGTTCCAGGCCAATTTGAGCTATATGTCTCAGGTCAATTTGAGCCTTTGGGATAAGTGATATGAATCCTGGCTCACTCCCTCATTAGCTGTGTGACTTCCTTTAATTTCCTTTGCACAGGAGGGCTGAAACACTGTGGCCTGGTTATCAGAATTAAGTACGCAAAAGTGAATTGATGGGGAAACTCTATCAACCAATCACATCTAATTAAGGCGTGGCTACCTGCAGCGGAGGAGGAAAAACTAGGAGAATTAAGGCGCGCCCTCTCTGTGCGGTGCCTGCTGAACATATAGGAAGTCAGACCTCCCACTCTTGTAGCGTGAGTTTTCCCCTTAAAACCCTTAAAGTATAGTTGTTATTCTTGAGCTGGCTTAGTTATTCATCGTACCGACCAAATTCACTACAATGAATGGTTGTTATTAATTTAAATATTTCTTAAAAACATAGTCTGGGCCGGGCAGTGGTGGCGCACGCCTTTAATCCCAGCACTTGGGAGGCAGAGGCAGGTGGATCTCTGTGGGTTCAAGGCCAGCCTAGTTCTACAAGAGCTAGTTCCAGAACAGGCTCCAAAGCTACAGAGAAACCCTGTCTCGAAAAATAAAACAAAAACAAAAACAAAAAACACAGTCTGATCTCCCCAACTAGTCACAGGACAGAGAGTACATTTGTTTTGTTTTGTTTTGTTCTGTTTTGTTCATCAGACAGGGTTTCTTAGTTGTCCTGGAACTAGCTCTTGTAAACCAGGCTAGCCTCAAACTCACAGAGATCCACCTGCCTTTTTTTGCCGACTGCTGGGATTAAAGGCCATCACCGCCTGGCACATTTTTAAAAATAATTTATTTATCTTTATTTTGTGTGCATTGGTGTTTGCCTGTACATATGTCTGTGTGAGGATGTCAGATCCCCTGGAACTGGAGTTACAGATAGTTGTGAGCTGCCATGTGGATGCTGGGAATTGAACCTGGGTCCTCTGGAAGAGCAATTAGCGCTCTTAACTACTGAGCCATCTCTCCAGCCCCCAGTGATTTTATACTTATAGATCTTTTGGATCTCTGCCTTTCTACATTTCTTCCTTCAGCTTCCTGTTTACCCCATGCTATGTGCACAGCAGGCAGTTAATAAATGCTTGTTAATAATTAACCGAAATGCTCTACCCGTCCACACAAAAGCTTGCCCACTGATGTTTATAAAGCAGCACTATTCAGACCAGCCACACAGTAGAAAAACTCAAGCGTCCAAATTGATGAATAAATTAAACAAATGTAGTATGTCCATACACTGACATATTATTATTATTATCATTATTATTCATCAATAAAAATGTACAAACATATGCTATATCACAGGTGATGGCTGAAACATTATGTAAAGTGAAAGAAGACAGTCACAAAGAAGCCCACATAGTATGTGACCGCATGGCAGTGAAACATTCACAAAAGGTGTCTAGGGGTACACCTAATGGGTGCAAGAGGTTTTGTTATGATTATTGTTGCTTTTTTATTTTCTTTTTTTGTTTGTTTTTAAGACGGGGTTTCTCTATATAACAGTCCTGGCTGTCCTGGAACTCAAGCTGTAGACCAGACTGGCCTCGAACTCAAAGAGATCCACCTGCCTCTGCCTCCAGAGTGCTGAGATTAGAGACATGTGCCACCACACCCGGCTTGCTGTTGTTTTTTTGTTTTGTTTTGTTTTTTTTTAATTATTCTGTTTTTAGTCATTTATTTTGTGTGTGAGGAAGTTGTGAGTGCTGAGGCATGCCTGTGGAGATCAGATGACAATCTGTAGGAGTTGGTCTTCCCCTGCCATGTGGGTCCAAGGCATGGAACTCAGGTCATCAGGCTCAGCAGGAGTACCTTGACCCACTGAGCCATCTGGCCGACTTCTCTGGGGTCCAATCCAGTCCCTTTGTCTACTGAGCTACGTTACCCTTCTTTATTTTTTTTTAAATATTTTATTTATTATGTACACAGTGTTCTGCCTCCATGTATGCTGCAGGACAGAAGAGGGCACCAGATCTCATTGTAGATGGTTGTGAGCCACCATGTGGTTGCTGGGAATTGAACTCAGAACCTCTGGAAGAACAGCCAGTGCTCTTAACCTCTGAGCCATCTCTCCAGCCCCGTTACCCTTCTTTAAAGAGTTGTTTTGGACTGATGAGATTGCTCAGCAGGTAAAAAGACCTGCCTTATGAGCAACTTGTCAACCCAAGTTTAATCCCAAGGACTAAGGGTGGAAAGCTGGAAATTACTCTGGACAGTTGTCCTCCAGGGACTAGGGAGATGGCTTAGCAGTTAAGAGTACTTCCTGTAACTGTGTGTGTGTGCATGATGCACGCCTTTAATCTCAGCACTTGGGAGGCAGGGGCAGGTGGATCTCTGTGAGTTCGAGGCTAACTTGGTCTGCAGAGCGAGTTCCAGGACAGTCAAAGCTGTTATACAGAGAAACTTTGTCTCAGAAAACTAAAGAAAGAGTACTTCCTGTGCTTGCAGAGGTTCTAGTTCAGTTCTCAGCAGCCGCCTGTAACTCCATCTCCGTGGGATCCAGCTCCTCCATCTGGACTCTTTGGGCACCTGACCGCATAAGTGCACATGCCCCACACAGACACACACGTGTATACAGAATTTAAAGAAAATAAACTTAAAAATGAGAGAGCTGGGAACATAGCTAACTCCGTGGTAGAGTGTTTGCCTGGCCCAGGTTGAAATCTTCAGTAACACACACACACACACACACAACTGTCTGAAGCAGAGTCTCACTACGTTGAGCCTTCAACTCCTGGGCTCAAATGATGGTTCCATCTCAGACTCTGAAGCAGACAAAACTCCAGGCACCCATCACCATGCTTAAAGATTTTTGCTGTTGTTGTTTTTGTCTGTTTTCAAGACAGGGTTCCCTGTATAGCCCTGGCTGTCCTGGAACTCACTCTGTAGACCAGGCTGGCCTTGAACTTAAGGTGATCCACCTGCCTCTGCCTCCCGAGTGCTGGGAATAAAGGCATGCACTCCCACCGTCCAGCTAGCTTTTTTCTTTTTTCTAATGCTCATCCATGGTATAGTGTTTGCCTGGCATGCATGAGGCTATCAGTTCAAGCCAGGCATAGCAGAGCACTCTTGGTAGTCAGGAGGCAGAGGCAGGAGAATTGCCTCAAGACTGGTTCCGGACCAGTACTTCACAGTGGGACTCTGTTCACTCTACAAAATAATAATGATAATAAAGAAAAAGAAAAGGAAAATAAGAAAGGAAGGAAAGAGAAAGAAAGGAAAAAACCAAACAAATCAGGAAGATTATGCCTCTAATGTCAACTAGCAAGGCTACAGCAGGAAGGTTATCATAAATGTGATGTCATTATGAACATGGTGAGTTCCAAACTAGCTTTTGACTACAGAGTGAGCTCTTGTTGCAATAAGCAAGCAAACAAACAAAATAAATAATAAAAACCCAACTTTCCGCCAGGCAGTGGTGGCGCATGCCTTTAATCCCAGCACTTGGGAGGCAGAGCCAGGTGGATCTCTGTGAGTTCATGGCCAGCCTGGTCTATAAGAGCTAGTTCCAGGACGGGCTCCAAAGCCACAGAGAAACCCTGTCTCAAAAAACAAAAAACAAAAAAAATCAACTTCCTCTTCCTTGCTCCATCAGTGACAGAGGCTGACAGAACGTCCTCTCCTGGGGACCAGGGAGAGGCAGCTGTAGGGAGGGCGGGAGAAAGCTTCCTCATAGGGCTTTTATCTCGTCATCTTCTAAGAAGAACCACAGCTTTTCTCTTGGTGAGCACACTGCTGTGCCCTTTCTGCCGGTATCTCCCACCAAGTGTACATCTAGCCCTTTCCTCCCAACCTTTAGCAGCTGCAGGTCAAGGTGAAGGTCCCATCTGCGGCCACCCTCTGCAGCCAAGGGGGCCTTGCCTTGTACACACGTGCATACATAGCATCTCTGTCTTCTGGTGCTGCTGGGCAGCTGAAATGATTCCGGTGCCCCATTACCCCTTGGGCCGGATTGTTGCACCCTCTCCATATGTTTTGCGTTGGAAGCAGCCATCTGTGCTTAAAAGACAGAGGGTGTGGAATCAGGGCTTCTGCCTCACCTTTCACAATCTGTCTGAACTCTAAGAAGAGGAATAAATGAGGTCTGTGACCCCAAATCCCAGTCCCAGCTCCATCTCTGAGCATACAGGGAATCTACCTGCTCACTTCCTACGAGCAGACTACAGGGACTGGACAGTTTAACTTGTGATCCTTTACAGTGAGTTAAACCTCCATGAAAAAGAAGTCAGCTAAGAACCAGACAGAGTGGCCACTGGTGCACAACTGTGAACCCATCATTTGGGAGGTAGAGGCTCAGAGGCTCGAGGACCAAAGAATTCAAGGCCAGCCTCTGCTACATACTGAGTTCAAAGTCAGCCTGGGCTACACAGTACTCCATCTCAAAAAAAAAAAAAAATCAAAAGAGCCAGGTGTGGCATTCCAAGCTTTTTAGGAGTTGAAGATGGAAGATTTCAAATTCAAGGTCTGCCTGGGTTACTGAGTGAGTTCAAGGCCAGCTTAGGAAAGTTAGTGACACCCTGTCTCTAAATAAAAAGTAAAGACTGGGCTGGGGATGTCACTTAGTCAAGAACTTCCTAATATGCAAGAAATTCTGCGTTCAAATAGGAGCACCTGTGTGCAAGTACACCTGCGCACGTACACACACACATACACACACACAACTCTTGGCCAGCAAGAAGGGTGTGTTTATTAGTCTGAAAGAGAAATGGGTGGAGTTACATAAGGGGAAAGTGAGATGTACAAGTCTTCGTTGACTTAAGAGCAAGAAAGCTGAATCTAGGGGCAGGGCTGGGGGATAATGTAGTTCAGGTAATAGACTATCAGACTAGCATACTGGAGGCTTTGGATTTCATCCCTAGTACAGTGTAAACCAGGTATGGTGGCATGTATCTGTAATGCCAGCCCTTGGCACATAGACACAGGAAGATCAGAAGTTCAAAGCCAGACACAAATATAGAGGAGTCTGAGGTCAGCTTGGGCTACAGGAGGGAGGAGGAAAGGAAAAGGAGGAGGAGAGGGAGAGAGAAAAACTAAAGTCTGACTCTACTGATGTTGCTAGAGCTGTGTCCCCAGGGTGCTCTGGCAACCCTGGTATAGGAAGGCCTTTGGCCTCATTCAGATGGCGACACAGCTTCTGCTGAAACTGGTAATGATAGGTGGGGAAGAGGAAAGAGCAATATAATTTTTGCCAAACAGTGTGATGACTGACTTGATTCTGATTGTTTGGTAAAAACAAAAAAAATGCTGCTATTGTAGCATTTCAGCTACCTGGTCCGTGGCTGGGCCAGGATCTAAGCCTTCTGTGTAGTTGCAGGCCCGGACCCAGCGTGTAGAGCTTGGGGTCCTCGCAGATCCTGCTTCATCACGTCACAAGGAGGGAACCTGAGAAGCCTCTCCAGTCACACGCTCTTCTTCCTTTTTTTTTCTCCTCCTCCTCATCTTTTCTTCTTACCTAGAGCTTACTGAAGTTGTCAAGTCCACTTGCACATAGGTTCCAGCCACGCTTTCCCCTTTACAGCTCCTCAGTCAGAAAGCACAGGTTCACCTGGGTGGTCCCATTGCATGCCTGGCTCTCCTCTGCTTTAGCACCAGTCATGGTTGGGAAGATCCTGTTTGATTGAGATGATGACAGCCTACCTTCCCCTCAGGCTAGAAAAGGCCTCTTGAGAGACCACCTGACATCCCCAGCAGGCCACTGCTGGCCAAGGGTTCTCAATTGCAGTACGGGAAATGGAGGACTGGCCGGAACTCAGTATTAATAAGGTTTCTGATAGACATAAGAACATCACATTCATATTTTGCTTTGGGCCTAAAGCTGTGCCTCTATCTGAGATATATAATTCATCTCATCACCCATATCAGAGGCAGATGCACTGTTTATTAATTCCAGGTGACTGCTTTATTTTATTCTATTATTTTTTGGGGGGTCCAGTGGCTAGACTTCTGCTGTGGTCTGAATCTGAAATGTCCCCTACAGTCTCGTATCTTGACTGTTGGCTCCCAGTTCCTGCCATTGTTTTGGAGACTTTTGAACCTTTAGGAGGTAGAGCCTGGCTGCGGGAAGGTGGCCACTAGGAGCTGTCCTTTACTGGTTATAAAATGATCCCTGGGTCCAGCTGCTCTCGGCTCCCTCGCTCGCTGTGATGTGAGGAGTCCCTGCCACATGCTTCAGCCATCATGGACCCTGTCATGCCTCCCCTGCCAGGATGGACTGGCATCTCTGAAATCACACATCAAAATCAATCAGCCTTTCTTCCCTAACTTTGTTTCTGCCCAGGCATTTTGTTTACAGTGGATGTGATAGACACAGATGCTTGCGCGAGATGTGATAGACACAGATGCTTGCGCGAGATGTGATAGACACAGATGCTTGCGTGAGATGTGGCTTCCCAAAGTCATGCCAAGAAGTGAGTTATAGATGCTGTGTGGGAGTTGGGGTGACCAAGAATTTCTGATCCTCCTGCCTCTACTTCCCTAGTTCAGAGATTACAGACAATCACCACCATACCCATGTAATGCTGTGTTGGAGATCAGTTGAGTTTCAATCAACTGAGCTAGATCTCTCATCCCATACATTTCATAATAACCAGAAAGGGCTCCCAACACATAGAGCTGATCAAGAGCCGAGTGTAGTGGGATGGGCCTATAATTGCAGCGCTTGGGAAGCTGAGGCAGGAAGATTTTTGAGTTCAGCATGAATTACATAGCAAGATCCAGGCGAGCCTGGGCCATGTAATATCCTGCTTTAAAAGCGTAGAAAAGAGACTCCACAAGTTGTCTTCTTACCTCCACCCGTGTGCTGTAGTAGCATGCACCAGAACTCTCACGTACGTAATAAGCAAACAAACAAATAAACCAGTCTGGTAGTGGAATCACAGCATTTGGGAGATGTTGGGGGGAGGGCAGGAGGATTGGGAGTTCAAGGTCATCCTCAGTCATATAGCTGACCCAAGGCCAGTGTGAGCTACATGAGACCCTATCTTAAAATAAATAAATACAACCGCCCCAATGAAAAATAAATAATAAGAAAAATAAAAATCTTTGAGGAGATGGAAAGGGTGATCCTACTAAACTGATCAATACACGTCGAATGTGTTTATAGAATCATTGTACCATACCCCACAAATATGTACAAATATTATGACCCAGTGAAAAACAAATCCCAGCTCCTCCCCTTTCTCCTTTCCATTCGCATCTCTTTGTCGCAGCTTGGAGGCTGAAACAGGCCTTCCCTAAATTACCACCTCACTTTTTGGTTTCTTGTGTTAAGTTGGGAGCGTAGCCCTCAACCCCTTGCATCCATCCCAGCCCCCAGGCCTGGGAGTTGTATTGGTCTGGACTCCAAATCCCAGCATGCCAAGTCCTGACCCCTCCCTTACCACTCCCACAGAGTATATAAATGAGCTCCCAGAGGAGAAACACGTGCTTTTCAGGCCTGCATGGCTTCCTCCTGTCTCTCCCTGAGAGCATCATTATTATTTTTTTTTTTCGAGACAGGATTTTTCTGTAGCTTTGGAGCCTGTCCTGGAACTTGTAGACCAGGCTGGCCTCGAACTCACAGAGATCCACCTGCCTCTGCTTCCCGAGTTCTGGGATTAAAGGCATGCGCCACCATCGCCCAGCCTGAGAGTGTCATTCTTAGTAAAACCATGGGCATTTTGATTTGGTTTGATTTGACCTAATTGGATTTCTTGTGCCGGCAGAGCTGCCTCTTTCTTATTATTTTTACTTATCACTTTGAGGCTGTTCCCCTGCTGCCTCCAACCCCTAGACAATCCTTGTTTTTCTGGAAAGACGCCCCTGTTCCCCAGGCCTCGCTTGCTGCCTCCTCCCTTGGGATGCTGGCTTTCAGCACTGTGTGATTCACTCCTGTGCCTCCTGCCTTTGCTGGAGGCTTGGATTTTGAATTCCTGAGAGGGAACCCTTCAGGGATGGGGGGATTTTACAGTGTGGAGGGATTCCAACACAGGCTGGGTGACCTGAGATGCATTTTCACCCAGATTGAAGCTCAGAACCTCTGGTCAGACCTCCTCTTCCTCCTGCCAAGGCCGGCATTGGTTCCCCATAATTACCAGCCAGGTAGCACTCCGGCCCACCCCATGTTCACTCAAGGTTGTATATCTTTGTGGTTCCCTATTGTACTTCTGATTTCTAAGTTACCCCCAAATCCTTGTAGGGAAAAAGGGGGTGCAGTGGCTGCTGGGAATGCCTGTCTCCAGGGCAGAGGGAAAGGCAAGGTCTCCAGAGCATTTCTGCCCAAGTCTCAGTTTCCCCTTGGCTTCTTTCACTGTTCGCAGAGCAATTTGCTTCCTCCTGAGGCCCTGGAATGGCACACCTCCTTACCTAGCTTAGGCTGGGTAGTGTGAAGTTCACCTGCACGCCAGCCACACCCTTCTAATGTGGCTACTACTGGAGGAGGTAGACTGGTTTAGGTAGAAGCTGTTTCAGGGGAGCGCCAGGATTTTCCCCGCTTACAAGACCAAAGGCTGGGCCCTACCTCACAGGCCCTTTACCCTTCCTTCCTAAACCAGGGACAAAGAAAAGAGGACTGCAGGGAAAAACTAGACTCCTAAAGAAAACACATCTGAGTGTGGTACTTCTACCTGTAATGTCAGCACTTGTGCTAAGGCAGGAGGATCACCATAAGTTCAAGGCCAGCCTAGGCTACATAATGAATTCCAAGCCAGTCTGGACTACAAAATGAGACTCTGTCTGAAAAACAAAACAATATGAAAAAACTCAGCTAGAACTGCTTTTTAAAATTTTCTTTCTTTCTTCTTTTCTTTTTTGAGACAGGATGTTTCTGTGTAGTCTTAGCTGTCCTGGAATTCTCTATGTAGACCAGGCTGGCCTCGAACTCACAGAGATCCAACTGCCTCTGCCTCTAGAATGCTGGGATTAAAGTTGTGTACCACTAATGCCCCTTCCAGGCTGATATTTTTCATTTTAATTTTAACGTTCTGTGTATTGGTGTTTTGCATGCATGAATATTTGTGTACCGTGTGCTTGCCTGGTGCCCAAGGAGGACAGAAGAAGGTGTTGGATCCCCTGAACTGAAATTACAGACAGATGCGAGCCACCATGTGGGTATGGAAATTGAACCCAAGTACTCTGGAAGAGCAGCCGGTGCTCTTAACACCTGAGTCATCTCTTCAAGTCCCAGCAATGGGGAGGGATGGAGACAGGCAGATTCCAGGGCTTGCAGGCCACTCGGTCCATCTGAAAAAGGCAACCATTTAAGTCAGTGAGATTGAAGAATGACAGAGGAAGACACCCAAAGTTGGTATCTGGCCTCCACATATCCATGCACAAGTGAGCACACTCTCATCCATGTGCACACACTCATAACTCACAAGCACACATAAGCACTTTTGTCTTACAATATATTAGAAATAAAATAGAATTCTTAGAAATCAAGGTCGAAGGTTCTTGATTTTTAGAAAGTTTATTTATCTCCCCGGCAGCGTTTGAGGATGTCAGGCATCTTAAAGTAAATCATTGGACTCCCTCAAAATATTTAACTCTGTGTGCGTGTGTGTGTGTGTGTGTGTGTGTGTGCGCGCGCGCGCGCATGTGGCCAGGAGCTGAACCTAGGACTTCCAAGTCCTGGGAAATGCTCTACAAGTGAACTCCATGCACTGCTGTCCTGTAATTTAATCCTACTCAGTAATGGCAGATTGCCTTTCTGCCAGGAGAGGAGAGGAGAGCAAAGCAAAGCAATCCCGCTGGAACTGGATCCTTCTTCGACAGTAGTGAAAGAACACTGTGTGTGGCTGAGGCAATGCCCTGGCCAGAAGCAGGAGGCAGCTAAAGTCTGAAGACTGCTGAAGTCCACAGCTGTCCCTGTGCGGTCGACTGATGAATGTCTGTGTCTCTCAGTGTTCTAGAAGCTCCCCTGGGGGTCAAGGCCAGATCTCTCTTACAGGACCCACCAGTGCTGAGCAGAGTCCCTGGGGGTTATAGGCCAAAGCTCAATGATGATTTGAACATAAATGGTGTCCCTCACCTCCTTTTGCACCAAGTTAGAAGATCTTTTCAGACTTCTGTTTCTGGGGGGCATTGTGTAGGCTTAGGTACAGAATTTTCCCCTAGCTTCCCTTGTCCTCTGTGGAGAGCTGGAGTTTCCTGTGCTGTAGGAATTCAGCTCAGCAGCTTTTCTTCCCACTCCTGCTCTGGCCCCTCACGTTGGACTCCGCTTTTGACAGATAAATGCATTTCCTTGATAATCCCCTTCTCTGAGGAGTCTGCCCCTGGCTGGGTGATAGTCCTCCCCTCCTGGAAACTCCCGCAGGAAGGACCACCATTACATCTGCATGCTGTGTCTTTGTTTAGCATTGATAGGATGCTTTCCCATTCAGGGATTTGCTTCCTACTGGGTTTCAACTATGATCGATAAGTAAGTCCAGGAGGGCTAGGGATATGGCTCAGTTGGTGGAGTGTTTGCCTATCATGGTCAAAGCCCTGGATTTTATGGCCAGCCAGGTGTGGTGACAAATACTTGACATTGAAGCACTCTAGGGGTAGAAGCAAGAGGATCCAAAGTTCAAGGTCATCCTCAGCTTTGTAATGATTTTGGGGCTAACCTGGGCTACATGAGACACTGTCTCAAAAATGATAATAAGGCAAGGGTGGGCGAGAATTTGAATCCTTATTGATAGGACTTGTTTTCAGAAATGCATGTTGGTTGTTAGGACCTTTTCTCAAACCCTACTGGCTTTGGTTGGCATCCCTTGAGCTTGCCCACACAGCTGGCTGGAATTAAATTTCTCTCACTCAAGAGCATACCCCATTGTCTGTTCCTGAGATCACCGAGTGCATAATTAAACACCAGTCTGTGTCTTAGGGAAGGGAAAGAGAACTTGGTTCCCAGTCCTAAAAGAAATCTGGCTGGGGAGCCCTCCTCTGGCTATGTCCTGTTGGGAAGGAGCAACCCAGCATCTGGGCAAAGCAGGCTCATTTGTAGCCAAGGTGGAGGCATCACATCAAAGGGCACCTGGGACTCAGGAACTGCGATATTGGGCTGATCATATTTGGTCCGTTTTATTAACATGCTAAAGGCAGGGGCTGAGGGAGGAAACACAAAACCAAACCAAAAGATACCCCCAACAAAACAAACAAACAAACCACCACATGCCTACAAGCAAAAGAACCAGCAAACAATAAACATGCAATCCTTCAATGCTTTCCTTGAGTACTAAGTCTGTATTTGTGAAATTAATTTTTTTTAAAAACAGAGTTTTTGTGCAGCCCAGGCTGGCCTCAAACTCATGTGTATTTGAGGATGACCTTGACATTATAACACTCTCACTTCTGCTTCCATAGTGCTTGGATTCACCACACCTGGTTTATGCAGCATTGGGGTCAGATCCAGGGCTAGGCAAGCACTCTGCTAAAAATGCCTGGCCTGTGGTCATCAACTTCTAACCGCCCAGAGTCAGAAAGGTCCCATTGGTCAGTTTGACCAGAGAATTGATCTTCACAGGTAGCCAAGATTTGACAGCATGTAAGAGAAAATTCCAGTACCAAACATGCTACCTTACAGAAGCTTCTCCCACAGTCTGTGAGGATGAGCCTCCGTCATGCTTCAAAAACCGGAAGCTCTCTGCCAGGACAACGGGATGGATGCTAGAGGGCCTGGGTTTTAAGCTTCCTGATGCTGGCAATGAGTACAATATTTAGGAAGAGTTCTGAATTCCTGGAGCAATTTACTTATTCATCCAGCATTTATTAAGCATCTGTATTGGAACACAAAACTTTTTAATAGTTGTCGGGCAGTGGTGGCGCTTGCCTTTAATCCCAGCACTCGGGAGGCAGAGGCAGGCGGATCTCTGTGAGTTCGAGGCCAGCCTGGACTACAAGAGCTAGTTCCAGGACAGGCTTCAAAGCTGCAGAGAAACCCTGTCTTGAAAAACTGAAAAAAAAAAAAAAAAAAACCAAAACTTTTTAATCTGGGGTGTCTGTCCTTAAGCTGTCCCTGTGGCTATCAGGGAGACTGCAACACTCACGATTACAATACAGGTAAAACCTTCCCTTTGCCCTCTTCTCTCTTCTCTGGGGAAGAGATATCAATGCATGGGATGGTAACAGAGGAACTGGATGAGAATCAAATCCCATTTGTTTTTGCTGCTGTGGATGCCTTAGGAGGAATAAGGGGCACTTTTCCCCTCCAAGCGGGGTAAGCAGGTCTCTGTTTGGGGACATCTTCTCTCCGAGAGCTTATAATATGAAGAGATGAGGGACTTTCGTGTGCTCTGTCAGTGAGATTGGATTTTATGATTCTAAGAAAGAGAAAGATACTTGCCTACCTGAGTTCAATTTTTGAACCCACATGACAGAGGAAAAGAAGTGACTCCTTTGACCTCCACAAACATACTGTGGCACACACACACACACACACACACACACACTCACAACATTTCAGGGATTGGGGGAGATGGTTCCGTGGTTAAGAGCATTTGCTGCTCTGTCAGAGGGCTAAGTGTGGTTCCTAGCATCCTCACAATGTAGCTCACAACGATATAACTCCAGCTCCAGTCCGGGGGAATCTGGCCTCACACTGGACACATACTTATACATAAAATACCTTTAAATAATTCCTTACTTCTCTTTGCAGAAAAGGGGTTAGAAAGCTGGACGACTGAGAGCTGGGGTAGGGATGCTAAGGATCCAGGCCCATGGAGCTTAGTCCTTAGTTCCGGCAGGGAGCTGGAACAGGAAGCTACAGAGGTCTCTGGGTAGGGATCATTACCGAGTAGCTGCACAGGTCTTGGAGCAGAATCAGAGAGGTAAGTTCTCCTGCTAAACCCCTGGGAGCCTGGGGGACTCTTTCAGATGCCCAGGGATGAACAATGATCCATAGTAACAGACCTACCCCCTGGAAGGACTGATATCAGACCATCCTCCACAAAGGCAGGTGGACCTGAAGTTGTTCCTGAAGAGAGCCAAGATTATTACAAGACGAATATGATTAACATACCACACGACTTTCCTTTTCTTTTCTTTTTTTTTTTTTTTTTTTCCAAGACAAGGTTTCTCTGTAGCTTTGGAGCCTGTCCTGGAACTAGCTCTTGTAGACCAGGCTGGCCTCGAACTCACAGAGATCTGTCTCTGCCTCCCGAGTACTGGGATTAAAGGCATGCGCCACCACCGCCCAACCCACATGACTTTCTTTCTTTTGGTTTTTTGAGACAGGGTTTCTCTAGCTTTAGAGCCTGTCCTGGAACTAACTCTTGTAGACCAGGCTGGCCTCGAACTCACAGAGATCCTCCTGCCTCTGCCTCCCGAGTGCTGGGATTAAAGGCATGTGCCACCACCGCCCGGCCCACATGACTTTCTTATAAGGACACTTTAATAGTCCCATTTCTACTTAATCACCTTTTTAAGGGTATCTTCAAATGAAGCTATGAATGGTGGGTGGGGCATAGGCCCCTCCCTACAGCTGCTAGAGTGACCCCACTGGCAACCCTTGCAGCTCCTTACTGTGAGGCTCATCCAGCAAAAGTCTCTCTGGCTCACATCTCCTTGATAAGGGTCGAGCTGTGCCCCTCTGAAAGCTATGTTGAGCTGGGTCTGGGAACTCGGGCCTGTGATCCCATCCTCTCTGGAGACTGAGGCAAGAGAATCAAAATTTTAAAGCATGTGCCAGGTGGTGGTGGTGCACACTTTTAATCCCAGCATTCTGGAGGCAGAGGCAGGCAGATCTCTGAGTCTGAGTCCAGCCTGGTCTACAGAACGAGTTCCAGGACAGCCAGGGCTACACAGAGACACCCTGGCATGAAAAACCAAACCAAAGGAAAAAAAAAGTTTAAAAGCAGGCTACTTGGAGATATAGAGTGTGTTCAAGGTTAGCCTGAGTAGCTGAGTGAGGCTTTGTCTCAAATAAAAAGCAACAAAAGGACTGAGGATGTAAGTCGGTAGTGGAATACTTCACCTAGTATACAAGAGGCCCTGGGTTCAACACCCAGAACTGAAAATAGTATTTTTGTTCTGTTTTGTTTTGTAAGACAGGGTTTCTCTGTAGCTTGAGAGCCCATCATGGAACTAGCTCTTATAGACCAGGCTGGCCTCAAACTCCACTCCACAGAGATATGACTGCCTCTGCCTCCCGAGTGCTGGGATTAAAGAAAATAGTATTGTTAATAGGAGCTAAAGAAGTCAGTCATCAGTTGAGAGCACTTGTTGCTCTTGCAGAGGACCCAGGTTCAATTTCCAGAACTCCCATAATGGCTTGTGACCACCCCAAACTCCAGTTTCTGGGGATCAAACACCCTCTTCTGACTTTGATGGGTACAAGGGACACATACATAGTGCAAGTACACATATATGCAGACAACACACACACACACACACACACACACACACACACACACCTTAATCCCAACACTTGAGAGGCAGAGGTAGGTGGATCTCTGTGAGTTTGAGCATAGTCTGATCTACAAAAAGAGTTCCAGGACAGCCAGGGCTGTGACACAGAGAAAAATCTGTCTCAAAAAACAAAACAAAACAAACAGACAAAAAAACCAACAACTAACAACAACAACAAAAAGATAATAGTAAGACATTGAAATAAATGTTGCCTTTATTTGGAGAAAGGGTCTTTGCAGAGGTCCTCAAATTTAGGTCATACTAGATCAAGATGACTTTGAATCAATGACTGGGGTCCTTATAAGTACTGAGACAGCAGGGCGGTGGCGCACGCCTTTAATCCCAGCACTTGGGAGGTAGACACAGGCGGATCTCTGTGAGTTCAAGGCCAGCCTGGTCTACAAGAGCTAGTTCCAGGACAGACTCCAAAGCCACAGAGAAACCCTGTCTCGAAAAAACCCAAATAAATAAATAAAATAAAAAGAACTGGGACATCAGAGCTGAGTGGGGTGGTGCACACCTTCAATCTCAGCACTCAGGAGGCAGATGAATCTCTGTGCATTGTCTAAAAGTTTCAGGCCAGCTAGGGCTACATAGTGATACTCTGCCTCAAAAAAGAAAAAGTAAATAAATAAAGGAAAGCTATTGGGAGTTTGTGGGGGTGGGTGTTACTAGGTAGGAATGGCTCAGTCAAGTGCTTCTGGGGTGAGCATGAGGCCCTGAACTAAGTAACCCTCAAACAAGAAAACACAAAACAATCGACAAAGGTGAGCACAATTGAGGAACACTGTGCACATACATAATACCACACACACATACACACACACACACAAAACAGGAAATTGAGACACACATGCTGGGAAGAACTCTTTGTGACAGCAGAAGCAGAGGTGGTAGTGGGAAGAGGCCATCCTGTTACCTTAAGCCACCCCCTTTTGTGCAAGTTGGTTACGACAGCACAGGAACCCCTTCTCAGCTGTTTGGTGGCTGGAGTGGGGAGAGGCAGAAGCCCGCTGCCGTGGCCACTTCTCCAGTTGTGGTGATAGAGATTGTGACAAGAGCACATTGAAGGCAAAGGGGGTGGTTTTGGCTGCAGACCAAGGGCTCTGTCCACTGTGGTGGGGACATCTAGGAGCTTAAACTAAGCTGTGCTGGGGGAGGCCACTAGTTCGTTTCCTGATGGCCCAGACCTGAAAGAATCACACAGAAACTATATTATTTAAATCACTGCTTGGCCAATCACTTAAACGTATTGCTAGCTAGCTTTTATATCTTAAATTGACCCATTTCTAATATTTTATATTTTACCACAATGCTCGTGGCCTACCGGCAAGGTTCTGACTAGCAGCTCATGTCTTTCTCCTCTGATGCTACATGGCTTCTCCCTGACTCTGCCTACTCTCTCTCTATATATATTTTCAGCCTGGCTATATTCTGTTAAGTCATTGGCCAAAAGTAGCTTCTTTATTCATTAACCAATAAAAGCAACATATATACAGAAGGACTTCCCACACCATTTCCCCTTTTCTGTTTAAATAAAAAGGAAGGTTTTAACTTTAACATAGTAAAATTACATATAACAAAAGAGGTATCAAGCAGGAATTACACTTACATTATTTATATCTGCTTTATTTTATTTTATTTTATTTTATTTTTGGTTTTTCGAGACAGGGTTTCTCTGTAGCTTTGGAGCCTGTCCTGGAACTAGCTCTTGTAGCCCAGGATGGTCTCAAACTCACAGAGATCTGCCAGCGTCTGCCTCCCGAGTACTGGGATTAAAGGCGTGTACCACCCCTGCCCAGCAATCTGCTTTATTTTTATCACAACTAAGGAAAACTGTAACTAGTTATTCTTCAACTCCATCAAAGACACAGAAGGATATAATATTACCTAAGTTAACAGGAAGTGCATTGTAAGCAACTTCTAAAACTCTAGAATTGACAGAGACATCTTGCTGCCTGGACAGTCACCCAAAGTTCTTCTGTATCATTGGAGCATCCATCTTCAGCCTACAGGCCAATAGTATCTGGCAGACTTTTCCATGAATCAGAAAATTTGAAGATCTGTTCTGCCTTGTAATAGCAAAGTCCATCAGTTGCTTTCTTCTGTGTCCTGCAGAATGTCTGGCAGACTCTCATGAAGTAGGAACCCTGAAGGACCATCTCACCTTTAGGCAAGTTCAGCAGTCATTTTTCTGTGAATCCTGCATGTCCAGTTCATATAGCATAACATCAAGCAGTCCAGGAAAGAGCAGTTTCTTTCCCAAATGGCTAGCAAACTCCATAAAGAGCCTCTTTGATGCCCATCATCCTCTTGAAGTACATTAGTGCTGCCAGGAACAGATGTGCCTCACTGTCATGAAAAGACTAAATTCTTAAAACATTTTAAATGCCATATTCTAGATGTCTCTGAAAGATTTGAAGAATACCTATCTAATTGAATATATATAATATATATCTAACCTAACAAACATGACTACAAGCTTGACTTTTCTAGATGATTATCTACTAACATATTTCTTAATTATACATTACATTTTAAATGAGCTGCACAAACACAATACCTTAATCAAGAGCAGATATATATATATATAACAAATTGATCTTAAATTTGTATCAATAAACCAAGATCCATACCAATGCAAAGTATCCATCTCTATAGCATATCCCCCTTTAAATGTAAAGAAACTTTTATAAACAATATTTGGGAATTTGGACATAGTTCTTTCCAAACTGCTTCCTGCTTTTTCTTGGGCGAAGTAATTTTTTGGAGGGTTTTACGGTGACCTTTCATGGGAATCTTGGTCCATCAAACCACATTAGTCTGGAAGGAATCTACAGATTCTCATCCTCTGTGGAAACAAAAGAAGAACCTCTTTTCCAAAACAACAAATCCTTTGAGCCAAATTTTGAAGTCAATATACCTTTAAAATATATGTGTTGGTTTAGTTTAGCAGTGTGTACAATGAAATGTGTCTCTGTACTTAGCTCCTTCACAGTCAAAAAATTCAAAGAAAACACAATAATTTAGACTCTGTGTATTTTCCATCTTTATGTGGCTTATTTGTCTGTATGCCTTTATTCTATGACTGTCTGTACTCTGTCCTTTTAAAGACTTTACCATGCTGGGCGATGGTGGCCCACACCTTTAATTCCAGCACTCAGGAGGCAGAGGCAGGTAGATCTCCATGAGTTCAAAACTAGCCTGGTCTATAAGAGGACAGCAACGACTGTTACACAGAGAAACCTCATCTCGAAAAGCCAAAAAAAATAAAAACCTTTATCTTTATTTTTTTAAAAAACCATTTACTTCTTTTTAGAACAGTCTATACTCTTTTTCTTCTATCTCTCTCTCTCTCTCAATTCTGTGTACATTTATCCAACACTGTGATCCATTTAGAGGTCTTTTTTTTTTATCTGAATCTGTCTATATTGCTTTTCTGTAATTATTTTCTGAGCAGGAGCACCTTTTTTTTAATGCTAAGCAGATGTGGCTAGGACTAAGGCTGCTTTGCCTTTTGGCTTCCCCCAGTCCAACATGGCAGAGGCATGTTCACTGCCTCTGCAAGCCATGCACACTGCCCCACCTCCAAGAATGCAGCAGGTCTATGTTGTGCCATTAAGCAGTTTGTAACATGCTGCTCACAAACCCCATTTAAATGCTCTGTCTCCTGAAAGAGCCAAAGCTGTTTGTGCAACTAGCACAAACCAGGAAGCCTTCTTAAAGGAGCTGTGTGTTTTTTGCTGCTATTGCTGAGTCAGGAAGACCTCTCTTAAACTCACCACCAGCAGAGTCTTCCAGAAACAAAAAAATTGCCGGCTACCAAGAAGCCATGCTTTTGTGTCTAGAATTCCTTTCCAAGCTCTCCCAGGTTTTATGTGGATTTAGCTAGCACACATTGGCATGCCAATTTATTGATGGAGGCTGCCAATTCATTTCGTGACCACCCTGACTGGAAATAATCACACAGAAACTATGTTATTATTATTTTTTTTTAAATGTAAGAACAAATTTTAATGAAAACTTAGGGATTTTTCTGGAAGTTTTTTGGTGGCATACAAAACAGAGACATGACAGACATCATTCCTCAATAGGTCCCTTTACAGAACAATAGCACTTTCAGTAGAACCCATGTTTGGGAAATGCCCAATAAATACATGTTTGAATAAATGATTATCAATAAGCCTAGAGAGGAAAAAATGTGGGAAACTTGTGTGTGAGGTTTTTGTTTTGTTTTATTTTTAAAATTTTTTTCCCATGATATTTATTGAGTGCTACATTTTTCTCTGCTCACCTCCCTGCCTCTTCCCTCCTTCCTTTAACCCTCCCCCAAGGTCCCCATGCTCTCAATTTACTCAGGATATCTTGTCTTTTTATATTTTCTACTTCCCATGTAGATTATATCTATGTAAGTCTCTCTTAGTGTCCTCAATGTTGTCTAAATTCTCTGGGATTGTGGTTTGTAGGCTGGCTTTCTTTGCTTTATGTTTAAAAACCACCTATGAGTCAGTACATGTGATAATTGTCTTTCAGTGTCTGGGTTACCTCACTCAAAATAATGCTTTCTGGTTCCATCCATTTTCCTGCAAAATTCAAGCTGTCGTTATTTTTTTCTGCTGTGTAGTACTCCATTGTGTAAATGTACCATTTTTTTTTTATCCATTCTTCAATTGAGGGGCATTTAGGTTGTTTCCAGGTTCTGGCTATGACAAACAAAGCTGCTATAAACATAGTTGAGCACATGCCCTTGTGTCACGATTGAGCATCCTTTGGATATATACCCAAAAGTGGCATTGCTGGGTCTTGAGGAAGGTTGTTTCCTAATTTTCTGAGAAATCACCACACTGACATCCATAGGGGTTGTACCAGCTTGCATTACCACCAGCAATGGAGGAGTGTTCCCTTTTCCCCACAACCTCTCGAGCATAAGTTGTCATCAGTGTTTTTGATCTTGGCCATTCTTACAGGTGTAAGATGGAATCTCAGAGTTGTTTTGATTTGCATTTCTCTGATGACTAAGAATGTTGAACATTTCCTTAAGTGTCTTTCAGCCATTTTAGATTCCTCTGTTGAGAATTCTCTGTTTAGGTCTGTACTCCATTTTTTTTATTGGATTATGTGATCTTTTGGTGTCCAATTTCTTGAGTTCTTTGTATATTTTGGAGATCAGACCGCTGTCTGATGTGGGGTTAGTGAAGATCTTTTCCCATTCTGTAGGCTGTCAGAAACTATATTATTTAAATTACTGCTTGGCCAATCACTTAAGCATATTTATAGCTAGCTCTTACATCTTAAATAAACCCATTTCTATTATTTTATATTTCACCATGAGACTTGTGGCCTACCAGCAAGGTCCTGACTAACAACTTGCGTCTTTCTCCTCTGACAGCTCCATGGCTTCTCCCTGACTGTGCCTACCCTCTCTCTATATCTTTTTTCACCCTGGCTATATTCTGTTAAGTCATTGGCCAAAAGCAGCTTCTTTATTCATTAACCAATAAAAGCAACACATATACAGAAGGACCTCCCACACCAAAGCTGGTCACTGGGCACCTGCAAAGAGGAAGCAGAGAGCATGACTGCCTGAGGCCACTTAGCTTGCTCCTCTTCATGCAGTTCAGGGACCAAGCTCAGGGAGGACTCTCTTTTAGTGTAGGTTTTTCAGCCAGCAATTAACCACTTCACCATCATTCCTCATAGGCATGCCCAGAGGTTAAATAATCCCTCGTGGTGTATCCGGAAGGTTGTTGTTAAGGTGTTCCCAGATCACATCATGCAGACAGTGCTGGGCAGCACTAGCTGTCCATTTCAATGGGTTATCTCCACTGTCCAGACGGAATAGTGGTTCTCCTACTGTCTCCCACATCCCTCTCATCTTTGCCATGGACACCATTGCTGTTTAACCCCACATTTTGAGACCCAAAGCCCCCCAAATGTTTTTACTCCCTGGGCTTTCTCCTTCCCTCTTCCCTCCCTTCCTATCTTTCTTTAGTCAGGATTTCATGACAAAGCCCAACCTGGCTTCCAGTTGGTGGTTCCTTCCTACTTTCAGCTGCCTAGTGGGTTATGGACCTGGCTATTGAAACAGCTTTCAACTTTATGTCTCTAACCCTGCCTCTTTTCCAGACTCCAGACTCATCTATGGAAGGGATTGCCATCCTTCTAACTCTGTGTTATGACCATAGAGGCTGGGGGGTCAAAAGTGCACACAGAGTTTAGTGAGAAAGGCTTGTTTCTGCTACACAATGTCTGGGGACTCAGCCAGAAAGACTGACACTAGCTGGGAACAGACAGCCAGAATCATCTTCTGCACGCCTGTACATAGGCTAGGATGACTTAAAGGTCAAACTGTGCCCAGAGTGCTAACATGGGACTTCTTCACGCATGCTCTGCTTTATGGATTGTGCTTTTTGGCAATATATGTCTTCTTTGCCTACCTATATGGCATGTTCTTTCTTTCTTTCTTTCTTTCTTTCTTTCTTTCTTTCTTTCTTTCTTTCTTTCTTTCTTTCTTTTGAGACAGGGTTTCTCTGTGGCTTTGGAGCCTGTCCTGGAACTAGCTCTTGTAGACCAGGCTGGCCTCAAACTCACAGAGATCTGCCTGCCTCTGTCTCCCTAGTGCTGGGATTAAAGTCATGTGCCACCACCACCTGGCTTCTGTTTTTTTAGAAGGCATTTTTTTTTTTCCAGATTTGTCTTAGGTATATGAGTGTTTTTACCCACATGTATGTCTTTGCATTATAGGCATTCTCAGTGCCTAATGGGATTAGAAAAGGGACTTGAATCTCCTGGAACTGGAGTTATGGATGGTTGTGAGCCGCTGTTTGGGTGCTGGGAACTGAACCTGGGTCTGCTGTAACGTGGACAAGTGCTCTTAACTGCTGAGTCATCTCTCTAGCATGGTACATTCTTTTTGAAGGGTAGAAGACTCCTAAGAATGTGGTTTTGCCATGTAACTGAGATTGGACTCGCACCAGCTTATAGCTCAAACTGGCACTAAATTCATAATAATCCTCCTGCCTCAGTCCTGAGTGTTGGGAATGCAGCCTTCTTTGGTATCTACCTGGTAAGTATTGAGAAATTCGTTATTAACTTTAAGTCTTCAACCCCCCTCCTGCCCCATTTATCTCTCTCTTTCTCTCTCTCTCTCACTCACACACACACACACTCTTTCTCTCTCTGTCGAACATACACACACTCTCACTCTATCTCATACTCTCTCTGTCACATACATACACACACACACACTCTGTCACACACACACACACACGCACGCACGCACGCACTAACTGGCGCTGCTCTGGATCACTAGCCAATGAAGAAAACGAAGATTTTTTTCCTCTTATTTTGAAAGCATACAGCACCACCACTCAGCAGGAATTTTCAATTTAGTAAGAGAAAAAGAAAATCAGGTCAATAAATGGTTTATTTGTTTATTATTTAAGTTTGTGAGACAAGGTCTATAGCCCAGGCTTACCTCAAACTAATGACAGTCTTCCTGCCTCAGACTCTCCAAATACAGGCAGAAATTATAGATATGGGCCCCCACATATTAAATGATTTTAGAAACACATACAGAGATAGCATTAAGTTCTGAAATAGAGAGGGACAAAGATATATCTAAACTAGTGTTTGTTCCCCCAGTGTCCTCCCAGGCTCAACCCAGGGTTACAGTCTCCATGGAATCGTTTTATGGGCAAAAAGCTTTGAGAAGTCGTGAGATCCCAGGGGCTGCATCTCTCATGAGGAGCTAGGGATAACATGCTCAGAGATTAGCAGCTAGCCTGGGCAGGGCTGGGAATACTGCCCATGTCCTCGTCTCCAAGTTAGCTGGAGAATGTGGTTTAAGGACTGTGGAAACCGCCTTCCACATCCCAAGTACGTGTCGGAAAAAGAGAATTCCTGAGAACAGAGAGGTGGCAGAGTCAAATTTACCATGTCCAGCTTCTGTACTCCTGCCCCCAAATCTGGAAGTCAGAGGACAAAGGAGAGCCTACCACAGATTTCAAGGTCAGCCAGGAGGAAGTGCTTCTTTTCTTTCTTTTTCCATTTAGGCCTAAAGAGGAATGCCTGCTGGGCGGTGGTGGTAGCCTGTGCCTTTAATCCCAGCACTTAAGATTAAAGTGGAGGCAGGTGGCACTGGAGGCAGGTGGATCTCTGCGAGTTCGAGGCCAGCCTGGTCTACAGAGCCAGTTCTAGGACACCCAGGGTTACACAGAGAAACCCTGTCTCAGAAAAAAAAAAAAAGTAAAGAAAAGAAAAAAGAAATATTCCTACATAAATCTACATGATAGGCCACAGAAATGAGAGCCCCGTAGGTAATTTGGGGTGTTGTGACTATTAAGAGTTGGTTGCATGGAGGTGCGTGTTAAAAAGATGCATACAGAATTTGTTGGGAATCGTGTGTATGCCTGTATTCCCAGTGCTTCAGAGACAGAGGCAAGAGATTGAGAGTTCAAGACCAGCTGGGACTGTCCAAGGAAATTCCAAGCCAGCCTGAGGTTACATACTGAGGCATTGTCTCCAAACAAAAACAAAGGTAGCCAAGCACCTGGACAGATGATGCATCCCAGCTGGAGTACACACAGGATGCGCAGTCAGCCCCTATGAAGAGCCAAGGTGGCCAACCATGATTACGTGCAAAGAACAAAAGCGTTCTGGTAGCTCTGATGACCCAGAGGAAGGACCTGAATGGTTGAGGGACAGCAGAGTCAGAGTAAAAGGGTTTTGCTGAGTTCCAAGTCCCTGTTAGAAATGTCCAAACTCCGTACATTAAAAACTCCAGTCCAGGGGTTGGGGAGAGATGAAACAGTAGTTAAAGTGCTGGCTGTGCAAACTTGAGGATGGAGTTTGGATCTTCTATCCTACATGCCCAGTGGGTGTAATTCCAGCCTTGGAAGGCAGAGACAAGGTCTACAGAGCAAGCTGGCTGATAAGAGTAGCTACATCAGCGAGTTCTGGGTTTGATTAACACTGCCTCAGTGAAGAAAGAGGAAGAACTATCAAAGACGATTCCAGACAACCCCTTCAGGTGTCCACGTGGTAGGTGTATGCACCTACACAAACACAAGCCTATATATATACACAGGCACACTAAACACGTGACAATGAGAAACAAAGTCTCCAGCCTCCATCTTCCTCCCAGGCCTGCTCCTCCTCCTGAGGCCTTCTGCATGCTTTGAGTCACTTCTGTCTTGCCTTCATCCTAATCAGTTCTTGAATACCATAGGTAACCCTGAAGAAAATCTCTTACCCCATGCTCTTGATAGTCTGGTCAAGGTCCTCTTTACTGCTGGCTTACATCTCATCTCTCATAGGACCTGCCTAGCTGACCCTTTCTTCCAAGGCCTCTTCCAATTTAACTTTCATACAGCTGCAATCTTCCTGCCTTCCTAGACCTGGGGTACCCATCTCTCAGGTCAAAACCCCTGGGTATGTTGCATCCACAGCTGGAGATGTGTAGATATTTATGGTGGGCTTAAAGTGGGAACAAAAGGTCCTCACGCACAAAAAAAGAGATCATTCTTTTTTTTTTTTTTTTTTTTTTTGGTTTTTCGAGAGACAGGGTTTCTCTGTAGCTTTGGAACCTGTCCTGGAACTAGCTCTTGTAGTAGACCAGGTTGGCCTTGAACTCAAAGAGATTCGCCTGCCTCCCCGAATGCTGGGATTAAAGGTGTGCGCCACCACTGCCCGGCAAGAGATCATTCTCTAATGGGGACAAAAAGCTGAGCACACGGGCTGGAGAGATGACTCTGCAGTTAAGAGCCCTGGCTGCTCATCTAGAGGACTGGAGTTTGATTCCTAACATGTACAGTGCCTAGGGATCAGATGCCTGCCTTCTTCTGGTCTCCTTGGACTCTACATGCACATGGTGCCCAGACATACATTCATGCACATAAAATAAAAGGGAAACAGATTAAAGCACAGCACGATAGCTGAGATAGCCCTATCAGAACCCTGCCTAGGTAGGAAGAGTGGCTTTATGTACACTATACCTCCTGGCTCCAGAAATCATCACATCATGCTGTTTAATAAATGCAAACTGGCTCCTCATTGCCCGTGGGATAAAACCCTAACTCCCTAGCCAACATGGTCATTTGCAATCTGAGCACACCTCATCTTCCAGCACCCACTCCTCTCCACCTCCCCTGTTCTCTGGCTCCAGGATCCTTCAACTTCTCTGTTCTGAACTGACTGTGACCTGTTGCGTTACTGACATCTGCCCCCACATTTCTCTTCCTGAACTGCCCTCCTACCCATAGTTCCCAGCAAACAACTATTCTCCTTAAGGCTGCCTTCCCTTGAACATTCCTAAGTCCTCCAGGGTTAGACTTATTGTCTGGTATTAACTATATTCTGCTATAATTTATATACTTGCCTTTTTCCTCTTTCTATTTGGTATATTTCAGGGACCGGCTCCTTTCCTGTCTCTTCTGAGGAAAACACCTGTTTTCCTGCATTGAAGGACAAGACCCTATTACCTCTGCCCATAAGTGGCTGGGCCAGAGCTGGACAGTGAACTAATTCAGCCATCCACAGACAGCTGCCAAACTACCTGTTTGACACCAAGATAAACTGAATGTGACAGCTAATCTGGGTTGTCAGCTTGACACACCTGAAAAGAGGGAACGGCAGCTGAAGACCTGCCACTATCAGACTGGCCTGTGGGCATCTCTAGGGGGGTATTTTCTTGATTGTGGATTGATAGAGGAGGGTCCAGCCTACTGTGGCCAGTGCTACCCACAGACAGGTGGTTCTGGGCGGTACCAGAAAGGCAGCAGAACATAAACCTGGGAGCAAGCCACAGTCTCTGCTTCAAGCTTCTGCCTTGAGTTCCTCTGGCTCCCTTGATGAGGAACTAGAACCCGTAAGCTGAAGAAAACCTGCCCCCACCAAGTTGGTTTTGTTCAGTGTTTTATCACAGCAACAGAAGCCAAACAAAGAGCCAGTCCAATTTCTCTGCTGGAAACATGAATCTGGAAAACTGAGGGACTGAGCCAATTAACAGCGGGGCCAGAAACTGAAAGATTGACTCAGGATTTCGAATAGCTGGGCATGATAGGGCACACCTGTAATCCCAGCACATAAACAAATTGAGGGCAGAGAACAGGTGTGCAATACTAGTTTCAGCCACACAGCAAGTCTGAAACCACCCTGAACCTCACTACCCCTGTCTCAAAAAAAAAAAAAACAAAAAACTGGTGGCAGTGTACTCAAGGCAAAGGAAGGTGGATCTCTGTGAGGCCAGCCTGATCTACCTAGTCTACAGAGGGAGTTCTAAGACAGCCAGGACTATACAGAGAAACCCTGCCTTGAAACAAACAAACAAACAAAAAATAATAGAGTTGCCCTTTGAGCCAGTCCTGGCAGTACATGTCTTCAATCCCAGATTGAGAGGCTAAGAAGGCTGAATGATTGAGTTTTATAGTGTAAGATCCTGTCTCAAAAAAGCCAAATATAAATAAAGAGAGTGAGGCCAATAGATGTGGTGGAGGCAGGAGAATCTGTTGTTCAAGATCACCCTTAGCTACATATTGAACTGAAGGACCCTGCCTCAAAATAAGTAAATAAGCAATAAATAAATAAAAATGGGCTGGAGAGATGGCTCAGGGGTTAAGAGCGAGCTCCTCCAGAGCACCTGGGTTCAGTTCCCAGCACCCATCTGGTGACTCACCGCCACACGTAACACAGTTCCAGAGGAGCTGAAGTTATTTTTATGCTATGGGAACTCCTTCAGCCAATGGCCTTTGAGATGCTGGACCACTTTTGGTGTGGTCTTGGGTACTATAAAAACAGATGTAGAGCCAGGCAGTGGTGGCACATGCCTTTAATCCCAGCACTTGAAAGGCAGAGGCAGGCGGATCTCTGTGAGTTCGAGGCCAGCCTGTCTACAAGAACTAGTTCCAGGACAGGCTCCAAAGCTATGTAAAACCCTGTCTTGAAAAACCAAAACCCAACCAACCAACCAAACAAACAAAAAACCCAACAAATTTCTGAGTTCAAGGTTAACCTGGTCTACAGGATAGCCAGGGCTACACAGAAAACTCTGTCTCCAAAAACAAACAAAGCTAAAGAAAGAGAAGGCCTCCTTGGTTTCTACCTTATTGATGCTCTGTTGGTTTCTCTTCTAACAGACTCACCTTTCCTTCTCTCGAAGGACTCTCTGTGCCTTGCCACAAAGGAGCCTAAGTTCCCTCTGGCCCCCCTCACATTTCCTGCCTGATAGTTTGCTCCGGGCCACCCCAGGAATAGATGAGGAAGAAGAAAATGCACAGACTATACCACTGCATTATTCTTTGGGACCCCGGGGTCCATAACTGACTGGTTTTCTGTTTCCTACCTTTCAGATCTTAGTTTTGTTCCATAAATAATGTCCAGGGTCTTTAGCTTGTGTTGTCAGGAGGGAGATGTGTATGCCAGTTCTAGTTTAAATGGTTTTCTTCCTTCTGAAACTTCCATTGCAACTGGATTCCCCTGGGTGTTGTGGGCTGGGGTCCTATGAGAAGTGGTTAAGTGAGGAGGGTTCTGTCCTCCTAAGAGAATCAATGCCTCCCTGACCAGGCTGATGAGCTAGTTGTCCTTAGCTCCTCTGGTACCTGAGGGTGTAATGTTTTGTCCCTTCTTGCTCTGCCTCCCACTGAATGAAGAAACAGTTGAAGGCCTATAGCAGACAGCAGAGCCAGCACCCTGACCTTGGACTTCCTGGCTTCCAGGACCTTGAGAAAGAAGTGCCCAGCGCTGGGGGGGTTTTGTTTTAGCAGCAGAGTGGATCAAAACAATTATCTGTGTACCTCCACCGTGAGAGAGAAGCGGTACAAAACTTTGTATTTTTGAGGCAGGGCCTGGAACTCTTTTGTAGAAGACTGACCTCAAGGTCACAGAGATCTGCCTATCTCTGCTTTAAATGCGTGTGCCACCGCGCCCAGACAGTCCCAGTACTGTTTGGCATTCCTGGGTGCTCCTTCATCCCGCACATTCTTTTTTCCTCAACCTTGTGACTCTGTGGGAATGTCTTCCTTCCACTTTCTCTTCTTTCTTACTTTCTTCTTTTCTCTTTCTTTTTTGTGAGAAAGGGCCTCCTATTTACCTCGGACTGACCTCAGATGTGTGGAAGTCTCCACCCTCCCGAAGTTCTGGGCTACAAGCATGTACCACCACCCTTGGCTCCATAGACTTTCTTTATACTTCCGACATATGTGTGTATTTGGTTATATCCATGTGTGTGATGCTGGAGACTGACTCCAGAACCTTGTGCCTGCTGGGTAAGTGCTCTACCTCTGAGCTACATCTCTAGCCATCTTAGTTTTTGTTTAAGTAGTTAGTTAGTATGAACCAGGTTTTCACTGCACAATCCTGGAGCTCACTTGTATAACCAATACTGGCGTTGAGCCTCCTGCTTCAGTCTTCCAAGTGCAGGAATTACAGGCACATGCCATCACCTCCTGCTTGAGACCTCCCTGCCTCCCAGGATCTTGCCACATAACCCAGTCTGGCCTTGAGTTTGGGATTCTCTTGCCTTGGCTTCCTGGGTACTGGAATTATAGGCGGGGCTAAAGATCTATTTTCCAATAATAAAGAAAACAGGGCTGCTGATTTAAGCTTGGTGGTGATGTTTACCTAACATGAAGCCCTTGGGTTCAATCCTAAGCAGTACTATCCACCATTCAAAGAAAGAAAAGAAAGCAAGGAGGGATAAAACTAAAGAAGGGGAGAAAGAAGAAAGGAAGTAGACAAATGACTGCTGCCAACTCATTCAGACTGGCATCCAAGGAGGCCAAATCTCTTCTCTGGTGCCCTCAGTTGTACCAAGAGACTGGTATCGGCTTCCACTATCTCCCTCTCTCCTTGTTCAGGAGAAGACGAGGCGGACAGCCAGCATGCTCAGTGTCCCTTCCTAGAGGCTCAGGTAGGTGCTTCTCCGTGTTCCTGAGACTATGGGTCTCTGTAGCAGTTTCGGCACCAGATAAAAGAGGAGAAAATAAATAAAAAGAGAACATGCCGGCTCCTAAAGGGTTGAGGTTTTTATTATACCTGTAAGGGAGAAAACAGACACCTGGGAGACCTCAGAGTGAACATGACCTTGAGCCAGGTCACGTGTGGTAAGGGGAGAGAGACAGGGAGAGGAACTGGAGCAGCAACCAAGAGGCCCAAAGGGCCGAAAAGGGCCAGTGTAGCCAAAATGGCTGGATTATATGGAAGAGCAGCTTGGGGAAGGACAGCCCAGCTTCTGGGCTGGAGAGTTCAGAGGGTAGGATATGCCAGCTAGGAGGACCCTGTAATAGGTAGGGACTGAGGGAAGCTGGCAGACCCTGGCAGCCGGCATCCACACTGGTATGTTACTAGGCACTTCAGTTAGCCAGTTTGTCCTGGGTTTGAGACCTAACATTCTTCTTCAAGCTCTGTGGGTGTCTTTCATTGGAAAGCCCAATGCTTTTGGTTCTTGCTCACTAGGATACCTGGACAGGCTTCATTTGGGGTTTCCCCATCGTTCAGGGAGCAGAATGCCTGGCCCACTGTCCCAGAGTTTCCTAGACATGTTGACACGCTTATAATAGCAGACAGAGTGGCATCGCCCTTGGTGATGACTCAGGTACAGGGTGAGACATAATTATCCTTTAGGCCCATTTTTCAGGTGGGCAGAGTGAGGCAGAGGAGAGGCAGGAGGCATTAGTGACAGAGAGCTCAGAGCTACTTACTCCCTTCTGAGGCTGACATCCCTACGCTTGTTGCTACTTCAGGGTCTCTGGTATCTGGAATGCTTTGCACCTCAGTTTTGCCTGCTGACTCTTTGACTTCAGTTGGGTAACAGCGCCAACGTCACTTTCCCAGAGGCTTTCCTCACCTCTCTAACAGCGGCCCCTTCGTGTCACCTCCCCCCTCAATGTTGTCAACATCCCTCTGTTTTGGTTCTCGCAGGGCACTTTGTAGCAGACGCTGTTGGCTGCCTTCCCGGCAGCCACTTCCCCTTCCTCCAGCCCATACAACTCTGAGTTTGTTTGGGTTACTCTTCCCAGTCCCACTCACCCTGGGAATAAATCCTAACTGGTGCTTGGTGGTTGAGCATATGAGAATTACTTTGAACAACATGTGAGCGGACTCCGTTGGGAGGCTTCTGCGGAGATTTTTTTTTTTTATTTTTCTGAAAAGGAAATACAGAGCAGGACGCCTTTCTTGCCTTTAAAATGTTTATTTCCTGGTGTGTTTGTGTGTAAGGGCGTATGTATGTAAGGGCATATACGTGCCGTGGCATGTGTAAGGGCATGTACGTGCCATGGCGTGTGTGTGAAGGGCATATACGTACCATGGCGTATGTGTGTGTAAGGGCATATACGTACCATGGCGTGTGTGCGTGTAAGGGCATATATGTACCATGGCGTGTGTGTGTGTAAGGGCATATACGTGCCGTGGCATGTGTGTGTGAAGGTCAGAGGACACCTCAGGCCCTCACATTCGTCTTGTTTGAGGTCTTTTTTTATTGTTTGCCCCTTCACTTCAAACTGCAGCCCAGCTGGCCTGAGCTTTGCTGTGCTTCTGCTGCTGCTGTGCCCACCTTGCTTAGGAACGCCAGGCCGACACACACAAGCCACGTCTCCTGGCTTTTATATGGGCTCTGAGGATCCAGATTCAGGTTGCAGGCTTATGTGTCAAGCATTTTTATCTGCTGAGCCATCACCCCAGACTGCCTTCTCTCCCCTTCCCTCCCCTTCCTTTCCTCCCCCACACCTCCCCTCTCTTTCTGTGCTTATGTAGCCCACAATGACCTTAAACTTAATATGTAGCTGAGGATTAGCAGTGACCTTGAGTTTCTGATTCTCCTGCCTCTAACTCGCAAGCCAAGCGCTGGGATCACAGGTGTGTTCCACACACTTGGTTTATGCCATGCTAGGGGTTGAGTCTAGAGCTTCATGGATGCTAAGTAAGCACCTTACTCCCAGTATAGCTATGTCTTAGGTCCTAGGGGTTAGATTTTTTTTTTTTTCGAGACAGGGTTTCTCTGTAGCTTTGGAGCCTGTCCTGGAACTAGCTCTTGTAGACCAGGCTGGCCTCGAACTCAGAGATCCATCTGCCTCTGCCTCCTGAGTGTTGGGATTCACTACCACCCGGCTAAGAATTTCAGCATGTGAATATCGAAGGGACATGATCATTTTACAAAAGGGTAGAAAATTGCCCTTACCTTCAGCCAGTTCACTTGTTATTTTCTGTTACTTGTGATAAAGAACATCAATTCATCGATTCAGTTCCTGTCTGAAAAGAGTTTATTTATTTATATATTCACGTATTAACTGTATCTCTCATCAAGACGTCAACCTCATGAGGGCAGGAACAGTCTGGTCCATTCCTTGCTGTAACCCCAGTGCCTAAAAATAGACCCTTACATAAACAACAACGCCAGCGGGCTGCCTCTGACCCTCCTACTGTTGCTGATATTGATCATAATTTATATTTAAAAAGCTGATAAGACAAGAATTTCTAGTCCCTGGATAAATGAGAAGCCAGTTCTTCATTTTGAAGCTCTAGAGTCCAGTGTGTGTGTGTGTGTGTGTGTGTGTGTGTGTGTTCTAGAATCTGTTTTATAGAGAGGCACACATTATGTTGGCTCCAGCCTGAGTCTCTGGGGTTTCCGGTTTCAATCAAACAAGGAAGTGAGAACCAAAGAGAACATCACTGATTAGGACAGGACTCTAGAGTTTGGAGTGAATCAGAATCACCTAGAACCCTGTTTAAAAAATTCAGACGCCTGGTTCCACCTCACAGACTCTAATGTAATGGGGCCCAGGCACTTGTGATTTTAACAAGCCACCAGGTAATTCTGAAAGCCATCAGGACCTGCTGGAGGAAGAGTCTAACCTGAGGAAGGATGAGGATGGGAAGGATGGAGTTGTTGCTCCTGTGTGAGAGGACGGTGATCCCCTCTGTATGGGCAGAGCTTCGCTGTGGGGCTGTTTGGACCAAACATCATGGGTGGGCTGTTGGCTCAGGATAGGATGAGAGCTGTTTTGGGGTTATGTGTGTGTATGTATGTGGTGGTGTGTGTGGTGTGTATGTAGTGTGCATAGTATATGTGTAGTATCTGGTGTATTTGTACTATGTGTAGTGAGTGCATAGCATGTGTGGTATATGTGCCTGTTCCAGTGGGTTTGTGTGCATGGGAATATACACACGTAGAAGCCAGAAGTAGATGTCATGTCTTCCTCGGACATCTCATTTTTTGGAGATGGGGGTTCGTCTATTCTGCTAGGTTAGCAGGTCAGGAAGCTCCAAGGATCCATCTGCCTTTGCCTTCCCACCTCTCCCGACACTGGGATTACACAATAAGGAGTTATGTATGGTTGGTTTTTTTTATTTTTTTATATCTGCAGTGTACCAGCCCAGAAAGAGGATGTTGGAGTCAAATATGGTTGTGAGCCACTATATGGGTGATCAGGATTGAATCTGGGTCCTCTGGAAGAACAACCAGTGCTTTTTTTTTTTTTTTTTTTTTTTTTTTTTTTTTTTTTTGGTTTTTTGAGACAGGGTTTCTCTGGAGCCTGTCCTGGAACTAGCTCTTGTAGACCAGGCTGGCCTAGAACTCACAGAGACCTGCCTGCCTCTGCCTCCCGAGTGCTGGGATTAAAGTTGTGTGCCACCACCACCCGGCTTCTTTTTTTTTTTTAATATATTTTTTTGTTTATTCTTTGTGTCTTTCACATCATGCCTCCCAATTCCACCCACCCTCCAATAAAACAAAATAAAATTTAAGAGAAAGAAAAGAAAAAAAAAAGGAAGGTGACAATCTCATTCTGGAAGCTGCAGTGTGACACAGGGAGTCATGCAGCAAACCCCTTTATCCATACATCTTTATTACATGCAAGTGTTTATCACGAAAAATCATTGGTCTGGTTTGAGGCCCCTGGTCTCTACTGCACCATTGGCTCTGGGCCTTCACAGGACTCTTCCTGGACATTCCGCTGCTGCCCTGTGTCCTGGAGATCCTGCTGCCCTGGGTCCAGCCGATCACAGATTGGGTGTGTTGGGGTGGGCTCACACATAACCCTGGTTCCGTGCCTGAGTAGTTGTAGGGTTGGCCAGCTCTCCCCTCTCTTTGCTACTAGGTGGGCTCTCCAGCATTACCCTGGCTAGCTCACCCCTTGTAGTCACTAGCAAGGAGCAGGGCCAGTCTTCTGGCTTTCACGTCCTCAGGTTCGTTTCTCCCACACCTGCATCTTCAGGGCCAGCTCCACTGTGTTGTCCAGGCAAGAGGTAGGGGCCCCTCTCCAGAGTTGCAGCTAATGAGGGGCAGGGACAGCCCTCCTGCTTTTACGACCTCAGGACCAGCTTTTTCATCTGCTTCAGGCATTGTTGGGCACACGGTGTGTGTGTGTGTGTGTGTGTGTGTGTGTGTGTGTGTGTGTGCGCGCGTGCCTCTCTCGCCAGCCCATGCCACCACATGACGGATGAGTAATGCTCCCCTAGCTTTTATGTGGACGTTAGAGAGCCGAACTCAAGTTCTCATGCTCACTCAGCAGAGACTCACCAGCTGAGCTATCTGCCCAGGTCAGGATTTGCTCTTTGGAGAAACAGCTGGGTCTGGGTCCCTAACCATTATTGTGACTTGTTTTCTGCTCTTCCAACAGTTCTGAGGAGGAGGCAGACACGGCTATATCACTGAAAGTCTTCCTGGTGACTTGGGAGTATGTTGAGAACAGAAACAATTCAACCTACTACATGGCCTAAAAATAGGCCCAAGCCAGCAAAAAGCTAGCCGCCTAGGGTGTGGAGGTTCTTGCCAGTGATGGAGAGACCTCTGAGGTACTACCACCCTCAGGGAACCACAGTCCTTATGAAGACCACCCTCAGAGTTCCTACCTTCAGACAGCCCCTACTGTGACCCCACAACAAGGCCACTGTTGGCCTTACACCTCTCAGGGTTTGGTCGTCCCAGGGTCCATCGGGTTTGCTAGCTTGCCCTGGTCACCAGAAGGTTCTATCTATTTTAAATCCCTGGTGTACAGTCTTAAAGGAACAGCTGAAGCAAGTGCTTAAAATAGAGGATCCTCTGTTTTCTGCACTCACCCCACCCCTCACTTACCCTGCTGCCCACACCCCCTGCTGTCTGCTTGCCAGGGAGCAGAGAACTTCTGAGTCTCAGAGAACTGTGAGGAACCAAGGCAAAAGGGCAGACATTATTACAGGGCGTGTACCCACAAGGAAGAGCTGTAGTCTACTTAAGTGTGTGTGTGTGAGAGAGAGAGAGACAGAGAGACTTTCAACATATGGCTTTATTCAAGAATGAATCTTATTGTGTGTTTTAAAAGACAGTCTTGCTATATAGCCCAGACTGGCCTTGAACTCACTCTGTTGTCCCCTACCTCAGCCAGGACTATGGCTCAATGGGTAAAGGTGCTTGTCATACAAGCCTGACACGTGTGTACCCACACACAATAATAAAAACAATAACATTAACAATAATTATAAAACAAGACAGATAGTACCAGAAAACAGCTGTAGCTCGAATTCTAATTGGTCTTCATAATAAAAACCTGGAGTCAGATATTAGGGGGTGAAAGCTGAGAGATCAGAGAAGCAAACAGAGCAGCCAGTCACTAGTTCTGACCTCTACAAAATCCTCAGACTGCATAGGATATCCTGTCTCTACTAGTCTTCAGACTGAACGCCATTTCTATAAAACCTCAAACTGAATCCTGAGCTCCTGTCTCTCCCTGCCTTATATTCCTCTCTCTACCCAGCCATATGCCTTCCTGTCTCCACCTCCCTAGTGCTGGGATTAATGGTGTGAGCCACCACTGCTTGGCTCTGTTTCTTTTTTAGACTGATTCAATCTCTTGTAGCCCAGGGTGGCCTTGAACTCACAGAGATCCATCTGCCTCTGTCTCTCTAGTGCTGGGATTAAAGGTGTGTGCCACCACTGTCTGGCCTCCATGGCTAACTAATGTGGCTAGTCCCGCACTCTGATCTTCAGGCAAGCTTTATTTGTTACAGCACAAACAAAATATCATCAGCACAAACAGCACCCAAACCTCTGACCTCCGGACATAAGCAAATTCCATAAACCTGCCTGCAAAGAGACTAAGTCACCACTGTTTGGTTGACTACTGAGGGACAAAAGTTAGATCTGGGTCCAGATGTGGGCACCCAAAGCTGGGCTGACTGACACCTGGCACCACGCCATCCTTAAATGCGGTTTGCACACGCAGCCAGGAATTTGCAGCCAGGGGCTCTTTTCTCCTCCTGGGAGTTCCTAGCTCCAAAGGATGAGATTGTTTTGTAGACAAAAATAGGATCCCATGCTCTCAAGTTTAAAGGAAGTCCCCGGCTGTGGCCCGCGACCAGTCGGCTATGACTCCCATGCCCTCAGTGCTTCTCTTTCCCTCTCTGGCTGGCTGCACAGCATGCTGGTGTGCCCTTAAAGGCGCTCAACAGCTCTCGACGCTCCAGAGTTGCCGTCGCCTCCATAAACAGGTTTTGCACAAGACAATAAGCAGCCCCCAGAGAGGGGTGCTTATTTATTATTCATTTTCCCACAATGTTACTGTCTGGCTTTGTCACACAGATTGTTTACCAAACCTTTTTGCTATTTCTGCAGGTCAGAGCTGAAGTCAATCAGTCAGTTTTGCCGCCTCTCAGGATACTCAAAAGGCTCTTGAAGCTATTTCAGGAGGTCGGGGAGGGCTATAAAAACAAATAAAGTCTTCTGAGCAGAGGGAGTCTTGTTAGGGGGTGGGACAGGTTTTATCTCACATAACTTTTTGAATGTGTATGTGTTTGTGTTCTGTGGGTAGGAACAGTCAGTCTGCAGGGACATGTCTATGAGTACAAACGTCAAAGGTCAACCCAGGTGTCATTCCTCAGGAGTTACCTATCTTGTTTTCTCAGGTGGAATCTCTTTTTTGGCCTGGAGCTCAACCAGTAGGCAAGGCTGGCCGGCTAGTGAGCCTCAGAGATCCTCCTGCCTCCACTGCTCCAGTGCCGGGACTATAAATGTGTGCCACTATACCCAGAACTTTTACGTAGGTGCTAAGGATCAAACCCAGCTCTGAAGCACTGTGTTGACATCTTCCAGTCCTCCTGTAATATTAATAAATACAGAATCTTACATAGCCAGGACTGGCCTCACACTTGCTACGTAGCTGAGGAGGATGGTCTTGAAGCTTCTGGTCCTCCTGCCTCCTTCTTCCAGTTGCTGGGATACGGGCACACACATACCAGCACACCTCTTCATACTGCGCTGGGGTTCTGGGCTCAGGCCTTTCACTTAATGAAGAAAAGAAATAAAAAGGAAAGCGCATGACTGCTCCTAGGTACTGTGGAGGAGAAAGTTTATTATAGATATGTAGGAGAAAAAGACAAGAAGAGCAACTGAGTAAATTGGGAGCGTGGGGGTCACAGGAAAAGGTAGAAGGGGAGGAAGGGAGGGGAGAAGAGGAAAATGTATAGTGCAATAAAAACAATTAAAAAAAAAAAGGTATGTGGGAGAGCATAGCCAGAGAGAAGGACTGGGACATCTGGGAGAGTCCAGAGCGGTCATGACCAGACTGAGAGATGGGGAGGGGAGGGGAAAGGGTGAAGAAAGAAGAGTGGAGGGGAAGAAGGGGAGAAAGGGAAACCAGGCCCAGTAACCAAGAGGCCCAAAGAGAGCAGATGAAAAGACCTGGTGACCAAAATGGTTCAATTTATATAGGGAAGGACAGCCCAACCCCTGGGCTGCAGAAGTTTAGGGTAGGGTCAAGGGTATGCTAGCCAGGAGGACACTCTAACAAGTAGGGTCTGAGGGATGAGTAGAGCCTGGCAGCCAGGTCTACTTTGACATGTTAAATAGACACCTCTGGTGTGGGAAGTCCTTCTGTCTATGTGTTGCTTTTGTTGGTTAATGAATAAAGAAACTGCTTTGAGCCTATAGCAAGGCAGAACAGAACTAGGCAGGGAAAACTAAACTGAATACTTGGAGAAAGAAGGCAGAGTCAAGGAGATGCCATGTAGCCGCTGCCAGGGACAGATGAGCTGGAACCTTGCCAGCAAGCCACAGCCATGTGGCGATACACAGATTAATAGAAATGGGTTAAATAAAGATGTAAGAGCTAGCCAGTAAGAAGCTAGAGCTAATAGGCCAAGCAGTGATTTAATTAATACAGTTTCTGTGTGGTTATTTTGGGGCTGAGCAGCCCGGAACAAACAAGCGGCCTCCCACAACACACCTCCGCTGTTTGTCCAGGATTTGAAACCCACTACCAGGCAGGCAGTCTACCAGCTGAATGACAGCTGCAACCCTGCAGTGTTGAGTTCTCCTTCTAGTCATCTTCATCTACTTAGTTATACACTACACTCTAAAGACAAAAGATCTGTTTGGTCCTCTGCTGGATCCTTAATACATGATTACCCCAGCGTAGCAGCTGAAATAATGCTTGTTGAATGAATGAAGGACAGGACACAATAAATGATATTAGGATCGGTAAGCAGTAATGGGACACTGTAGCCAGCATTGAGCTGTAGAGGTCCTCACAACTCAGACATGGTTACCTACCTAGAGAAAGAAAGTTAAGGGGCTGGAGAGATGGCTCAGTGGTTAAGAGCATTGCCTGCTCTTCCAAAGGTCCTGAGTTCAATTCCTGGCAACCACATGGTGGCTCACAACCATCTGTAATGAGGTCTGATACCCTCTTCTGGCCTACAGGCATACACACAGACAGAATATTGTATACATAATAAATAAATATTTAAAAAAAAGTTAAGGCCTGTGGGCATAGATCCCCCACCCCTGAAATCAGCCAATTATTGTACTGCCGAAGACTTGGAAAATCTTTTTGGATTCCAAGGAGTAGAGCTAGATCTAGAATAGAGAGGGCTTAGAACTGAATGGTAGTTTTAGGATTTGGTTAAGTAATGTGCTAGCAAAGCATGTTGGTGCATGCCTGTAATCCTAGCAAATTGGGAAGCTGAGGCAGGAAGATTCTGAGTTCTAGGCTAGCCTGGGTTACAATTGAGACCCTATCTCAAAAACAAAACAACAAAAATTCAGAACAAATGAATGAATGTCTTAAAAGTGTTGACTGAGGTTTCTGTCCTGTCCGGTCCCACAGTTGTGCAGTCCCAAAGAAACACACAGAGGCCTACATTAATTATAAACTGATTGACCTATTAGCTCAGGCTTCTTATTAACTAATTCTTACATCTTACATTAACCCATTATTCTTGCCTGTGTTAGCCACGTAGCTTGGTACCTTTGTCGGCGGGGGATTCTCATCTTGCTTCCTCTGTGACTGGGTGAGGACTGCAGACTGAGCTTTACTCTTCCCAGAAATCTCCTGTTCTCGTTGTCCTACCTCTATTTCCTGCCTGGTTGCCCTGCCTCTACTTCCTACCTGGCTACTGGCCAATCAGCATATTATTAAAAATAATACAAGTGACAGGGTACAAGACCATTATCCCACAGTATACAAGGATAAAGGAGGCACATGGGGATGGGAGACTGGGATTATAGCTCAGGGGTAGAGCACTTTTGGCTAGCATACGTTAAGTGCCAGGGTTTGATTCCAAGGACTGGAAATGTTTAAATAGATAAGGGTTTGAGAAGATCTAACCTGCAATGTGGAAAAGCCAATGCTAGACAATATGGATTCCAGGGTTAGATCCCTAGGGTTGGGGCCCTGAACAGTGCACACTCCCGCATTCTTACAGAGGGCAAGGGAACCCAGAGTTACACCTCAGCCCTGCCAGTGGCCAGAGTTCCCTTACGCCTGCCCTCTGCTACTCTTTAGCCACAGTTGTTTTCCATGAAGCTTTCCAAGAATGCACATCTGGAGAATTGACTGACCACCGAGGGAATTTGGCTTGTATGAGTCACTTCCCCTGGGGCTGGTCCCCCTAAGCTGCTCACACAGGATCCTGCCTCTGGATCTGGAGGTCTAGGCCTTGGATCAAAGTGACTCCATGTGTCAACCACCAAGCTTGGGCCACGACAACAGTGTCCTAAGTGGTCGTGTGGTCCGTGCTGACTTGTCATCTCTCATACTGCTAAGCCACTTCTTTCTTGGGGGAAGGGACTGTTAAATTGTGGTCGAATATGCATAAATAAATCTTACCAACTGAGCCATTTTACTTGTAGGTAAATGTTAAGGTTTACACAGTGTTGTTCAACCTCTGCCATCATCATTGTCCATTTCGAGAAGTTTCACATCATTCCCGACAGAAAACCCTTATTCACTTTCTTCGCTTCCTCTTCCCTTATACCCCAGTAGTTTCCATTCTCTCTCTCTCTCTTTCGTTCTTGCTCTCTCTTCCCCTCTCTCTTTGTTCTCTCTTTCTGCCTATTTCTAATTAATGGAATGATGAATCATAGTCATACATCAGCATTTGTTGGGGACTGCCCATGGTGTCTCATACCTTTAATCCTAGTACTCGGAAGCCAGAGACAAGCTGATCTCTCTTGGTTACAGGGGTAGCCACAGTGAGAAAACACACACACACACACACACACACACACACACACACACACGGCTTATTTTGTATGGTATGTTTTCCAGGTCTGCATCAGACTTCCATTTTGTTCCATTTCTTTCTGGGTGGTTTTGAGCAGGTTCTCTCAGAACACAGGATGGCCTCTAACTTGCTATGTAGCTGAAGATGATCTTGGACTGATCCTCCTGCCTCTACCTCCTGAGTTCTGAGAGTTGTAGAGGTGTGCCACCATGCTTGGAGTGTTCCTAAAGCACAAGGTCTCTTTCTGTAGACCAGGCTGGCCCAGAACTCTCTATGTCGGTCAGGCTGTCCTCAAACTTCTAGCAATCATCTGGACTCAGCCTCCTTCAAGAACTAGGATTGCAGGCATCACACCCAGTCCTATGTTTAATTCTTTGGGGCACATACTTGGAAACAGAATTTCTGGGTCATGTTAGGTATTGTAAGCTTATAGATACCCCGAGTGCTGGGATTAAAGGCGTGTGCCACCACTGCCCAGCAATACCTTGGTTTTTGAATCATTTAATCACCACATCAAACTCCAAAAGATGAACAATATTAATCCTCATGTACTTTATATGGCTGAAGTACAGAGAATTTTAGTAATTCCCTGAAGGTCATAAAGTAACAAATAGCCAAGCCAGAATTTGATGTCAGAAGCCAAGTGGTGGTGGCGCATACCTTTAATTCCAGCACTCGGGGAGGCAGAGGCAGGCAGATCTCTGTGAGTTCGAGGCCAGCCTGGTCTACAAGAGCTAGTTCCAGGACAGGTTCCAAAGCTACAGAAAAACCCTGTCTCGAAAAACAAAAGAAAACAAAACAAAAAACCCCAAACAAGCAGAATTTGATGTCAGGGACTCTGACATCAGAGCCTACTTTTTAATTTTTTTAAAGGAAAGGTCTTGGCTAGCCTTACTTACTATGTAGCTCAGGCTGGCCCTGAACTCATGGCAATCCTCTTGACTTAGCCTCCTGAGTACTGGGATCATAGACATACACTATATTGCCCAGCCCCAGAGCCCACATTTTTTCACCATTGTGGTAGAACCGAGATGACGAGGCGAGGAAAAAATAATTGTGTATGTGCCATCGGCAGTAAAGTCTATGGCGTTCACAGCTGTGAGCTGGTTTGCAGTCGGGAGTGGAGGAGAGTACAGAGGGAGGGACTCGAGTGAGGTAGAGAATAGGACACACGAAGGCATTCAGAGGTCTACTGAGTGTGGTTGTTTGGAGAGACCAGATGCAGATCTGTCGTCTCACAAAAGCCGTGCAAACCAGACAGGTAATCCCAGTGCTAGAGAATGCTGAGGCAGGAGGATTGAGAGTTGAGAGGATTGAGCCAGGCACACCCACACAGTGAGATCCTGCTGAAGAAATGAAAAGGGAGCGAGAGAAGGCTCCGCGTGCGTAACAAAGTAGTCCCCCGAGGCTTCCGGCCTTCGGGGCTGGGATGACGACATTGACCAAAAACGGGCTGTGACTTCCTGCTAAGTTTGAGGTGACAACGGGATACCCAGGTGGAAACGTCCAGGAATCTGTGAGAAAACGTAGTGAGCTAGACAGGTCTGGACTGGTTAAAGGGCAATGGATAGAAATCTTCAGAAGAAAACAAAGAATAGCTTGTTAGAGGGTGGCAGGGTCCCCAGAATCCCCACCCACACTGGGAAGATCCAGCGCGTTCTGATCCTGTCGGCCAGCAGGTCCTGGGCCCTCAGCCAGCAAGAAACCGACAGCTAGTTGTGCCACCCAGGTGGAGGGCCAAGCCCCTGAGGGCCAGACTTAAGATACAAAAACATCCTTTCGGCTCTGCTTTAAGAGGACCAGGCTGCATATTTTTCATACCGAACATTTTTTTTAAAGATTTATTTATTTATTATGTAGACAGCATTCCTTCCATGTGTGCCTGCGTGCCAGAAGGGGGCACCAGGTCTCATTAGAGATAGCTGTGAGGCACCATGTGGTTGCTGGGAATTGAACTCAGGACCTCTGGAAGAGCAGTCAGTGCTCTTAACCACTGAGCCATCTCTCCAGCCCTCATACCACACATATTTTAAGGTATGTTGGTGTAAAAGTTTTGGGCCACAGCTGACAGTAGCAACAAAGACCCATCTTAGTACAAACTCATCCAGGCTGGTGATGCTGAGTCAGGGAGGGAGCATTGGTGAGAAGTGGGGCACGTGAAGTCTCAATCTATTCTATTAGTTACTCATTAATTATAGCAGGGCAGAAAACAACAGGGAGAAGAGATTAGGCATCTTTTGTTGTTGTTTTTGGGACAGGGGTAGCCCAGGCTGTCCTGGAACTTACTCTATAGACCAGGCTGGCCTTGAACCCCCAGAGATTCACTTGCTTCTACCTCCCGAGTACTAGAATTAAAGGCACGTACCACCGTGCACAGCTGGGATTAGGCATTTTAACTGAGTTAGCAAAACTAACATCTCCCACTAACCAAGCCACACCCTGCTTACTTCCAAGGTCAGATCGGATTGGGTGTGCTCAGGGCCAGGTGGTAACAGACCAGAGCAACTTCTCATTTAAAAATACTGTGTCCTTGTAGTGATTTGAAAGAAATGGCAGCTGGGCGGTGGTGGAGCACGCCTTTAATCCCAGAACTCGGGAGGTGGATCTCTGTGAGTTCGAGGCCAGCCTGGTCTACAAGAGCTAGTTCCAGGACGGGCTCTAAAGCTACAGAGAAACCCTGTCTCGAAAAAAAAAAAAGGCTCCCAAAGGGAGCGGCACTATTAGGAGGTAGGGCCTTGTTGGAGTAGGTGTGTCATTGTGGAAGGGCTTTCAGGCCTTCCACATACTCAAGCCACACCCAGTGAGACAGACCACTTCCTGTTGCCTGTGAGTCAGGATGTAAGAATTCTCAGCTCCTTCTCCAGCACCATGTCTGCCTGCATGGTGCCTTGCTTCCCATCATAACGATAATGGACTAAGCCTCTGAGCCACCACAATTAAATGTTTTCCTATATAAGAGTTGCCATAGGCCGGGCAGCAGTGGAGCACATCTTTAGTCCCAGCACTTGGGACACACACTCACAGAAAGAGTTGCCACAGTCATAGTGTTTCTTCACAGCAATAGAAACCCAAAGTCCCCATGTGTGAATCTCATGAAGGATACGTAGTCACTTCTTGAATAGTCCAGTCAAACAATGGAATCTAGGTGGGCATGGGGTTCACACCTGTAATCCCAACAAGAGAGAGACAGGAGGATCCACTGTAGATTCCGGCTAGCCAGGGATATGCAGCAAGACCCTGTCTCAAAACCAAAACCAGCCGGGCGATGGTGGCACACACCTTTAATCCTAGCACTCGGGAGACAGAGACAGACGGATCACTATGAGTTCGAGGCCAGCCTGGTCTACAAGAGCTAGTTCCAGGAAGGCTCCAAAGCTACAGAGAAACCCTGTCTTGAAAAACAAAACAAAACAACAACAAAAACAAAACAAAACAAAACAAAACAAAAAAACCAAACAAAAGGACCAGTGGGTAAAGTTGCTTGGGGCCCAGCCCGATGACCTAAGTTCAGTTCCTGGAACTCACATGGAAGAAGGAAGGAGAGGACCAACTCTTGTAAACTGCTCTCAGATCTACACACACACACACACACACACACACACACACACACACACACACACACACACACACAGAATTTTTTTTGTTTGTTTGTTTTTTCAAGACAGGGTTTCTCTGTGTAACAGTCCTGGCTGTCCTGGAACTTGCTTTGTAGACCAGGCTGGTTTTGAACTCACTGAGATCCACCTGCCTCTGCCTCCCGAGTGCTGGAATCAAAGGTGTGTGCCACTACCACCCAGTTTAGAAAGAATTTTTTAGTTGATAAAAACAATAACAACAAGAAGAATGAGCCAGAGATTACACACCTGTAACCCCAGCACTTGGGAAGTGAGTGCCAGTAAGGAGTGAGCTCAGGGTTACACCCAAGAAAACAAATCAAAACAAAAGGATGGAGGCCCTGAGTTCTGTTCTCAGCACTCACAGCACCCACATTCACACTCAACAGCTCACAACTGCCTGTAACTCTAGCTCCAGGAGAGCCGATCCCTTCTTCAGGCCTCCTTGGGTACCCAAATATAGGTGAGCATATACACACATGTACATAAAAAATTAAAATAAAATTTAAAAAGATAGGAATCAGAAAACACCATACATATCCAAACTGGGGATATTCTTCAAAACAGCCAGAGCCAGGTGGTGGCAGTGCAGGCCTTTAATCATAGCACTCAGGAAGGCAGAGGCAGGAGAATCTCTGTGAGTCCAAAATCAGCCTGACCTACAGAGCGAGTTCCAGGACAGCCAGAGATATGCAGAGAAACCCTGTCTCAAGAAAACAAAACGAACAAAAGATCTCATCAGAATCTTGTCCTGGTACAAACTACCATTTACCTCTAGGAAGCCAAGTTTCTTTGTCTCAAGGCAAAAGTACTAAAATTGATGTTGCTGATGAGCAAACATGAAGGAGCAGTTTATTGGGACAGAGAAGGCAATAGATATTCCTGTCCTGGCTCCACAGAATAAACCGCCTTCAGGAGCCAAAGGAAAGGGGCAGAAGAACCTGGGCAGAAAGAAGGAAAACTGACTGGGTAGGTGTCCCCTTCCTCTGCAGATCCTTGGTTTCAGTTCAGTGGAGAGATATTCCAGTGTTTTGACATCATGATATGACATTGCCATCTACAAAGTTCATGTTCATGAATCAGAAAATTGAGTTGCAATTTTTTTTAAATCTCTTAAGGTTTTAAGTAATTTTATGATCCTGTGTTGGGTCTCATTAATAGCTATCCTCCAGTACTTGAGATCTTTGGCTGTGGATTGGACATGTCTTGTAGTATAAGGGGTCAGAAACTAGTTGGGCAGTGGTGGCACATGCCTTTAATCCCAGCACTCAAGAGGCAGGCGGATCTCTGTGAGTTCAAAGCCAGCCTGGTCTATAGAGATAGAGTGAGCTCCAGGGCAGTCAGGATATTACACAGAGAAACCTTGTCTCAAACAAACAAAAACAAACAAACAAACAAACAGCTAGCCCAAATGCTCATAGTGCCTTTTAAGGCAATGGTCAAGCTTGGCACTAAATTGGGGAGGGAGTTATGCCCATATAGACAGGGAATATTGCTTCTTGGATCTTCTGGAAACACTGCGGCTTCGAGCTCCCCCAGTGGCTTGGGGGTGTGCAAGGACAGTGGTAGGAACTAAAAGAAGAGCAAGGGAGGCCTGTGTAGGATGCTCCATGATGGCCAGCCCTGACAGACTGGTCCATCCGAGAACACGTGGGAAACATTTGGGATTCTTCACAGTCTTCAAAGGCTGGGGCTAGGTAGGCACGGTGCCTCTTACTTGTTATCTCAGCACTTCCAATGCTGAGGAGAAGGATCGGGAGCTTGAAGCCAACCTGGGCTACACAGTGAAACCTTGTCTCGACCTTGTAGAACATTCCCACCCTCACCTCTAATGGCACTAAATTCCTGCTTGGGTGGATTTCTCAAAGGCTTGTCTTTCTTGCTTTGATGTCTGTTCAGCAGAGTTATTGACAGTTCTGACATTTGTGACAATCAGCAGTCTCTTCTGCTTGCTGCTAGTTCAGAGGTCCAAAGATGGGGCACAGTCCCAGGAGATTGGAGTTCCTGATCCCAGTGAAAAGGACATCTGCCTGCATCACCTCCTGGTCCATGGCTTGCTTCTCAGGCCAGTTTCTGGGGGACTTTCTTTCTCTTTAGTTTTTTTCAAGGCAGGGTTTCTTTTTCTTTTCTTTCTTTTGTTTTTGTTTTTCGAGACAGGGTTTCTCTGTAGCTTTGGAGCCTGTCTTGGAACTAGCTCTTGTAGAGCTGGCTGGTCTCGAACTCACAGAGATCCACCTGCCTCTGCCTCCTGAGCGCTGGGATTAAAGGTGTGTGCCACCACTGCCCAGCTCTCAAGGCAGGGTTTCTCTGAATAGCCCTGGCTGTTCCGGAACTCACTCTGTAGACCAGGCTCACAGAGATCCGCCTGCCCCTGCCTCCTGAGTGCTGGGATTAAAGGCGTGTGCCACTACTGCCCGGCTTCTCGGAGCTTTCTTCCTGGGGTCTTTGTTTTCCACACCACTGGTCTTCTGCCCTTGATCTCATCTTTCATTTAGCTTTTGATTTTGTGAGGACAGCATGGTGGCTAATCTTGTCAACTTCACACACTGAGGAAGTGACTCCATCAGGCTTGCCTGAGGGCACATCTGTGGAGGTATTTTCTTGATTGCTAATTGATGGAGGAGGGCCCAGCCTGCTGTGAATGGTGCCATCCCCTGGCAGGTGGGGGTTAGGTCGTACAATAAAAGCAGTCCCAGTCAGCGGTGTTTCTCCACAGTCTTTCTTTGCTTCACTTCCTGCCTCGAGCCCCTGCCTGACTTCCCTCAGTGATGGAGTTGTAAGATGAAATAAACCCTTTCCTCCCCCCAAGTCGCTTTCAGTCAGAATGGCTTATCACAAAAATATATATCAGAAGGAACTAGGTGAAAGATGGTGTTCTGCAACCCTTATTGTGTTTCGGGGATTGAATTGAGGTTTCCAGGCTTGCACAGAACTCTTGATCACGTCTCTGGGTGCTGGGATTGCAAGTGTGGACCACCACACCCTGCCAGTCCCAGTTTTAAATTGTCATTTTGTTTTCATGTACACAGTCACGCTTGTACTCAGTGCCCTGATTTTCTTGTCAGGTTGTATAGTGATAAAAGTCTCCTTGAGGTACAGTTTCCAGGTTCTGTCCTGGGGAGTTCCACCTGGAGCCCTGCCCTATGGCGTATACTGAGGCTGGCACCTCTCCTGATAGACACCTCCTACGGGAGTCTAGCTGCTCCCCTCCAACCATCACAACATCCTTTGTGAAGCCATCTGAGAGGCCAGGGTTGGGAGGCACCCCAGGTTGGCAGCATAGCCGGAAAGCCAGTCATTATGACTCTGAGGTCATCTTTTCAGTCAGCAAGGCCAGAACTTGGTCTCCCTCCGCCCTCCGGCCTCTCCCTCCCCCCAGGGGACAGTCTGTAGTCAGGCTCACTTTACGACAAAGTAGAAAGCATGAGGGTCTGTGGGTGGCAACAGGGGTGCTGGGGCTTGGATGGCAGAGGGTGTCACCACCTCCTTTAATGACATGGGAGCCACAGGGAGAGAAGGGTACCAGGGAAGGCAGTATTCACTTCAGGGCTGGCTCTTGGCACTCCACTCTCCTGGGGAGCAGAGAGCTCATTCTTAGGCCTGTAGGATGGCTCCCTTAAAACACTGCTTCCATCCAGCGTGATGGTACACACCTGTAGTCTCAGCACTTGCAAGGTAGAGGCAGGAGGATCGAGAGTTGAAAACTATCCTGAGCTGCAAGAAAATCTGCCTCAAAAATTAAAAAGGCAAAGCAGGATATGGTGGCACAGGCCTTTAGCCCCAGCACTCAGGAGGTGCAGCAGGCAGAATCTCTGTGAGTTTGAGTCTAGCCTGGTCTACGCAGCAAGTTGCAGGCCGGCCAAGGTTACATAGTGAGACCCCGCAAAAACAAAATCAAAAATACACAAACAAAAAGCTAAAAATTAAAAAACAAAACAAAACAAAAACCAGGGTTGAGTCTGGCGGTGGTAGTGCACGCCTTTAATCCCAACACTCGGGAGGCAGAGGCAGGCGGATCTCTGTGAGTTCGAGGCCAGCCTGGTCTACAAGAGCTAGTTCCAGGACAGGCTTCAAAGCTACAGAGAAAGCCCGTCTCGAAAAAACAAAGAAAAAAACCCAAAAAACAAAAACAGTGTTGGTCAGATGACTCCCGCCGTGAAAGCCTGCAAACCTGAATCTGATTCTGGGGACCGACCTAAGTGGACAGAGCCAACCCCAAAGTTGTTCTCCGTTCTCCACACTTATCCTACGATAGACCCCTCCAACACATACAGTAAAAATACATACAAGTTTGTTTTTTAAATTAAAAATCAGGAGCTGGAAGATGACTTAGTAGTTAAGAACAAGTATAAGACCTGAGTTCAATTCCTGGTACCCATGCCAGACAACTGCCTGTGACTTCTGCTCCAAGAGACCCATGGCCTCCTCAGGTACCCACATATGGAACACACACACCTTAGAAATAAAAACAGAAGGAAAACAAACAACATCTACATTGTCTCCCATGTGTCTTGTCCTACCAGACTCTTAAGACTCCTTTTGGCTTATTATTATTATTATTTTTAAATGTGTAGCCCAGGCTGGCCTCGAACTTGTGATCCTCATGCCTTTGCCTCCTTCAGCAAATCCTACCAGCGTGTGCCACCACAACCGGCTGGCTTATTATTCTCTAAGCAGAATCTCGTGTAGCCCATGCCTGCCTTAAACTCACCATTTAGCCAAAGCTGACCTTGAACTCCTGCTCTCCCAGTCTCTGCCTCCAGAAGTCTGGGGCTACTGCTTCCCATTTTGGCTTTCCAAGGTTTCCCTTGCCAACAGCATGCAGATGAGTCCTTCCGTGGAAATCCCCTCAGATTTAAACATTGTGCTGCCAGACTCACAGAGGGTGTCCCCATCATTGTTTGTTAAGACAGGGTTTCTCTGCAGCTTTGGAGCCTGTCCTGGAACTAGCTCTTGTAGACCAGGCTGGCCTCGAACTCACAGAGATCCGCCTGCCTCTGCCTCCCGAGTGCTGGGATTAAAAGCGTGCGCCACCACTGTCCGGCTCATTCTCAGTTTTCATGCCTTTTAAAAAAGTATTTTCTCCGGGCGGTGGCGGCGCACGCCTTTAATCCCAGCACTCGGGAGGCAGAGGCAGGCGGATCTCTGTGAGTTCGAGACCAGCCTGGTCTACAAGAGCTAGTTCCAGGAAGGCTCCAAAAGCTACAGAGAAACCCTGTCTCGAAAAACCAAATAAAATAAAATGTGAAAAAAAAAAGTATTTTCTAACCCTATTGTGATTTTAAGGCTGATTTTTGAAACAGTACCCGTATTTGTCCTCATTTTACTTTGGAAAACCCCTGGGCTAAGCTTATGGGAACTGAGCCCAGATCACAGCTGACCATACAGAGTTTGGCAAGAGAGCTTGGGCCCCTGGACGGGTGGTGCGGAGGGTGGTGTAGGAGGGAGAAGCACTGCCTCGTTCATTCTCTGCCTTTCAGTTTGCTCTGTGAAGTGATTTCCCAGAGGCTCTGGGCCCTGAGCTCCTGTGTGGACCTCACAGTGGGCCCCAGTCAGGCTCTTTGTTAAGCTGGACGCTCCATCTGCAGTGCTAATCTGCCTCAACTGACTTTCTGAGGGGAAAACAAGCAGGAAGTGCTGCCATCAAGCAGGCTGAACACACCCAGAAAGGTGCTCTAGACTCCCTGTGGCCTGCTGGTCCAGCTCCAGGCTCAGGTGGCCTCAGGATAGATGACTCAGGTAAGCTGTGCTGGTCAAACAAGCAGTATCCAGAGCTCAGCGCGGGAGGAGCCTATAATTAGTCCTCTTGTTGTCAAACCACCGTCTCCTAAGGGTGGCCAGCCTTGCTGGGCCCCGAGCCAGGCCTGGAGGAGGCTGGCAAGAATGTGCGTACCTCAGTTCGTGTTTTGTTACCCAAGGTGTTTCCTGAAGCTTCTACAGCAGGGCACGGGGCTGAACCACTGGCACCTGTGCTGACGGTGGAGCGCCGCCGGGCTAAAAGGACTCCACAGAGAGCAACGATGAACAAAGAGGAAATTGTGGGATGCTTTTCCTGAGCCCAACACCCATCCCTTTTCTCGGCAGAACCGGAAGCCTGGACAGACTGGAGACATTTGACTGGGGAGATGACCGACGTCAGCCAACATGGTGGCCAGGTGTTTAGATAAGGATTGCTTAGCAACCCATAACACACATTAGCTCCCTTAATTCTCTAGCACCTCTGGGACACAGCCCCTAACTACTATTGTCCTTTTACGTAGAAAGAAACAGAGGCTGCGAGGAGCCGGCTCAGAAACACAGACTCATGACAAGTAAATCCAGGTTTTGAGTCCAGATGGCCAGATCTAGAATGACTCCAGGCTGGCTTGGCCGCAACCTCTGTGTGATCTTGGCTGTCACTTCCCACTCTGGCCTTCGAATTTCTCAGCATGGAATGCCGGGGAATTAGGCCATAGTCTCTGCAACTCTTTCTTTCTCTAGTTCTCTGGCTCAACAGGTATGGGGACTCACAGTGCTGCATGGAGGTTCCCCGCCCCCTTCTTTGCCCCTGGACAGCCCTGTTTACTTCCGATGTCAGGAGCAGTTTAAGAGGCATCCGACCAGGTGTCATTGAACTCACACCCCGGTACCGCTGACTAATGAGGCAAAGCTGCTTCCCCCCTCCATTCCTCAATTTCCCCCGACTCCATCAAGGGGCAGTAACGACCTCTTTGTGTTCAGGGCAGCCATGAATCAGAGTTAATGAGCATTAGTCACGAGTTTTGGAATTCTCACAAGCAAAGGGTCATCTGCCGGCCCCAAGCTGCGCAGGGGTGGCGGTGACACACTGCTCCGGCCCGCGCCCTCCAGGTTTTGTTACTGGTTTAACTTTGCGGGTTGGCCTTGGGGTGACTCAGCCCAAGTGTTGATGACACCTTGGGAGGACTGGCTTCTGTGCTGCCGCGTGCCAATGACTTACTTCCTCCTGGGTTTTCTTCTTCAGCCTTCGCAGCCAAACTGGTTTTGATCCTTCTCTTCATGTCTCTCATGCCGGATGCAAGGGGTTAGTCCCAAATTTAAACGAAGGAGCCTCCATTCTCTGGCTCTTCATTAGATGAATTCTCTCGCCTTCTCTCTGACTGCCCACCTTCCTGCTTTCCATTTTCTAGCAGCTTCCAGCAGTATGCATTGAACTCGGAAAGACAAAGTCAGAATGACGCTGAGAGGCTGGTGTGGTGATGCCTGCCTTCCAGACCAGCGTCGGGGAGAAACATGGAGGGGGTTGTGCGAGTCTGAGGCTAACCAATCAGCATGGAGGAGCAGTTCTCTACCTATTGGTCGAGACCCCTTCGGGGCGGAATGGCCCCTTCACAGATACTTACATAACGATTCATAACATGAAGAACTGTATGTACCAAAGGGTCGCAGCATTAGAGAAGTTGAGACCCACTGACAGAGTTCCAGACCAGTCAAGATTACACAGTGAGTCCCTGTCTCAACAAAAACAAAAACAAAAAACCAAAAGAAATGATATAGAAATGAGGGTGAGCTGGGCGATGGTGGCACACGCCTTTAATCCCAGCACTCAGAGGCAGGCCAGCCTGGTCTATCAAGTGAGTTCCAGGACAGACTCCAAAGATAGAGAAACTGCATCTTGAAAAAACAAACAAACAAACAAAAAACAAAACAAAAACAGAAAAAAACCAGAAATGAGGGTGAGCCATTTGAAAAGGGAGTGGGACCCAGGATCTGTCTGCCAGTGACTGGTAGAAGGCTGGTGTGTGGGTGTGCGCACGCGCCGCGTGCTTTGTTTGAAAGGTAAGCTGAGAGTCTAATATGAAGCTTTGGTGGCACCTAGTGGCCCTACTGGGTACTGTTAGCATTACTCCTTTACACTAAGGCCTCAAACCTGATCTTGACTCTACACTGGGTTACTTACCTAGGTTCTTGGAAACTAAGCAGATGCCATGGTCCCCACAAAGGGGAGATTTCCTACCTACTTAATGTCTCATAAGCCACATTTTCTTGATGTCCCGGTTACTTGGACCCAGAGAAGACATATCTCACTCTAATTTCCCAGCTGTTTTCTTCCCACATTAGAACATTAGAAAAGGAACAATTTCAACATGGAGGATCACAGAGGATCACAGAGGATCACAGAGCACAGACACAACCAGAACAATTTCAACATGGAACAATTTCAACAAGCCACATTTTCTTGATGTCCCGGTTACCTGGACCCACAGAAGACATATCTCACTCTAATTTCCCAGCTGTTTTCTTTCCACATTAGAACATTAGAAAAGGAACAATTTCAACATGGAGATCTCAGAGGATCACAGAGCACAGACACAACCAGACACTTCAACAGAAGAAACAGATACGATGGCGGGTGCTTTCCAGGCCTAGGCTGTAAGGGTGAAGGCGACAGAACTCATGTAGTGATTTTTTAAATTTTATTTATTTTATTTTAAAAATTTTTTGGAGGGGGTGGTTTGAGACAGGGTTTCTCTGTGTATCCTTGGCTGTCCTAAAACCCTCTCTGTAGACCAGGCTGGACTCGAACTCACAGAGATCCACCTGCCTCTGCCTCCCAAATTCTAGGATTAAAGAGGTACGCCACTGCTGCCTGGTTTCAGGTAGTGATCTTATATATTAAAAAGTTGAGGGGTTGTGCCAGCCTGTTACACAGAGAAACCCTGTCTGGAAAAAAAAAGTTGAGAGCCAGGTGTGGTGGCACACACCTTTAATTCCAGCACTTGAGAGGCAGAGGCAGGTGGATTTCTATGAGCTAGAGTCCAACTTGGTCTATGTAGTGAGTTCCAGGTCAGCCAGGGCCACACAGTGAGACCCTGTCTCAAAACAACAGCAACAGTACAAAAATTAGAGTCAATAGAAATGACTATTTGATTTTTTTCTTGTTTCTTTTTTTGTTTTGTGGTTTTTGTTTTTATTTTTCGTTTCGTTTTGTTGTTTTTTTTTTTCAGGGGTTTCTCTGTGTAACCCTGGCTGTCCTGGAACTCACTGTGTAGACCTGGCTGACCTCAAACTCAGAAATCCACCTGCCTCTGCCTCCTGAGTGCTGAGATTAAGGATGTGGGCCACCACCACCCAGGTGATTTTCTTTTCTTATTGAAATTAAAAAACTGGCAAAGACAAATAATAAAAATTTTCCATCTTAGTCACTTTTATGTGTCTAACTCAATAGGGTCAGCCACACACATATAAAAGTGTGACAGATAGGGTCAGCCACACACACATAAATGTGTTACAGATAGGGTTAGCCACAAACACATAAACTTTCCAGAGTTCATCTTTCAAAACTAAACTCCACACACATAAACTATCTTCTCTTTTCTCCCTTTCTACTTTATGCTCCAATGATGTATCATTGCATTGGAATCATGCAGGTTACGACAGACAGGCTTATCCCACTAAACAGCATATCCTCAAGACTCATCCATGCTATAGGCTATAACCAAATATCATTTCACCATATGAGTATACTACATTACAATAATCCTTTAGTTTTTTTTGAGACAGGGTCTCATGATGGAGCCATGGCCAGCCTGGAACTCAGTATGTAGACCACACTGGCCTTAAAACATAGAGCTCTGTTGTCTGAGGTTTCTCCTGCCTGGTTCCCACAGTTGTTAAGTCCCAAAGAAATCACACAGAGGTCTACATTAGTTTTAAACTGATTGGCCCATTAGCTAAGGCTTCTTATTAACTAATTCTTTTTTCTAAAATTTTATTTATTTATTATGTATACAGTGCTCTGTCTGCATGTATCCCTGAAGGCCAGAAGAGGACACCAAATCTCATTGCAGATGGTTGTGAGCCACCATGTGGTTGCTGGGAATTGAACTCAGGACCTTTGGAAGAGCAGGCAGAGCTCTTAACCACTGAGCAATCTCTCCAGCCCCATTAACTAATTCTTATAACTTACATTAACCCATAATTCTTGTCTGAGTTAGCCACGTGGCTTGGTACCTTTTTCAGCAAGGCAGTCACATCTGGCTTCCTCTGAGGCTGGGTCACGACTGCAGATTTAAACTTCCCTCTTCCCAGAATTCTCATTGCCCCGCCTATACTTCCTGCCTGGCTACTGGCCAATCAGCATTTTATTAAAAATAATACAAGGAACAGGGTAAAAGACCATTGTCCCACAGCACAGCTCTACCTGACTCCACTTCCTGAGTGTTGAGATTAAATTCATGTGCCATTATTATTATTATGAGACAGGGTTTCTCTGTGGGACAGTCCCCGTGTAACCCTGGCTGTCCTGGAACTCACTCTGTAGACCAGGCTGGCCTCAAGCTCACAGAGATCCGCCTGCCTCTGCCTCGCAAGTGCTGGGATTAAAGGCGTGCGCCACCAATACCCAGGCTTATGTGCCATGATGGCTGACTACAATATTTCTTTTTTTTTTCCATGATATTTATTGAGCTCTACATTTTTCTCTGCTCCCCTCCCTGCCACTCCCCTCCCTCCTTCAACTTTCCCCCAAGGTCCCCACGCTCCCAGTTTACTCAGGAGATCTTGTCTTTTTATACTTTCTACTTCCCATGTAGATTAGATCTATATAAGTCTCTCTTAGTGTTCATATTGTTGTCTAAGTACTCTGGGATTGTGGTTTGTGGGCTGGTTTTCTTTGCCTTATGTTTAAAAACCACCTATGAGTGAGTACATGTGATAATTGTCTTTCTGTGTCTGCGTTACCTCACTCAAAATAATGCTTTCTAATTCCATCCATTTTCCTGCAAAATTCAAGCTGTCGTTTTTTTCTGCTGTGTAGTACTCCATTGTGTAAATGTACCACATTTTTTTTAATCCATTCTTCAATCGAGGGGTATTTAGGTTGTTTGGCACCTAAAGTGGTTCCCTGTGCCAATGCGTTCAAGTGTACTTCCCACTTTCTCTTCTGTAAGGTTCAGTGTGGCTGGCTTTATATTGAGGTCTTTGATCCATTTGGATTTGAGCTTTGTACATGGTGATAGATATGGGTCTATTTTCATTTTTCTACATGTTGATATCCCGTTATGCCAGCACCACTTGTTGAATATGCTTTCTTTTTTCCATTTGATATTTTTTGCTTCTTTATCAAAGATGAGGTGTTCGAAGATGTGTGGATTGATATCCGGGTCTTCTATTCGGTTCCAGATCATGTGGTTTTTATTTTCAGCTTGTTTATATGGTGGTTTACGTTGACGTTGACAGATTTTCGTATGTTGAACCATCCCTGCATCTGTGGGATGAAGCCGACTTGGTCATGGTGCATGATGGCTCTGATGTGTTCTTGGATTAGATTTGCTAGCATTTTATTTAGTATTTTTGCATCAATGTTCATGAGTGGCATTGGTCTGTAATTCTTTCTTAGTATTGTCTTTCTGTGGTTTGGGTATCAGGGTAATTGTAGCCTCATAAAAAGAGTTTGGCAATGTTCCCTCTGTTTCTATTGTGTGGAATAATTTGAGGAGTATTGGTATTAGTTCCTCTTTGAAAGTCTTGTAGAATTCTGAGCTGAAACCATCTGGTTGTGGGCTTTTTTTGTTTGGGAGACTGTTGATGACTGTTTCTATTTCTTCAGCAGTTATAGGTCTGTTTAATTTGCTTATCTGGTCTTGATTTGATTTTGGTAAGTGATATTTATCCAGAAAGTTGTTCATTTCCTTTAAGTTTTCCAATTTTGTGGAGTACAGGTTTTCAAAATATGACCTGATGATCCTCTGTATTTCCTCTGTGTCTGTTGTTATGTTCCCCTTTTCATTTCTGATTTTGTTAATTTGGATATTCTCTCTCTGCCTTTTCGTTAGTTTGGATAAAGGTTTGTCTGTTTTGTTGATTTTCTCAACTCTTTGTCTCATTGACTCTTTGTATTGTTTTGTTTGTTTCTATTTTGTTGATTTCAGCTCTCAGTTTGATTATTTCCTGCCGTCTAGTTCTCTTAGGTGAGTTTGCTTCTTTTTGTTCTAAAGTTTTCAATTGTTTTGTTAATTCACTAGTGAGGGATTTTCCCAGTTTCTTTATGTAGGCAGTTAGTGCTATGAACTTGCCTCTTAACACTGCTTTCATTGTGTCCCATAAATTTGGGTATGTTGTGTGGTCATTTTCATTGAATTTTAGGAAGTCTTTAATTTCCCCTTTTATTTCTTCCTTGATCCATTGATGATTCAGATGAGCACTGTTTAATTTCCATGTGTTTGTGGGTTTTCTGGATTTGCTATTGCTGTTGACTTCTAGTTTTAAAGCATGGTGATCTGATAAGGTACATTGGGTTATGCCAATTTTTTTGTACTTGTTGAGGTTTGTTTTGTTACCGAGTATGTGGTCAATTTTTGAGAAGGTTCCATGAGGTGCTGAGAAGAAGTATATTCTTTTCTGTTTGGATGGAATGTTCTATAGATGTCTGTTAAGTCCATTTGAGTCATAACATCTGTTAGTTATTTCTCTGTTCATTTTTTGTCTGATTGACCTGTCCAGTGGTGAGAGAGGGGAGTGTTGAAGTCTCCCACTATCACTGTGTGGGGTTTAATATATGATTTAAGCTTTCAAAGTGTTTCTTTGACATATGAAGGTGCCCTTGTATTTGGAGCATAGATGTTCAATATTGAAATTTCCTCTTGATGGATTTTCCCTGTGACTAATATGAAATGTCCTTCTTTGTCTCTTTTGACTGATTTTAGCTCGAAGTCTATTTTGTTAGATATTAGAAAAGCTACACCTGCTTGTCTTAGCTCCATTTGATTGGTATATTTTTTCCCAACCTTTTACTTTGAAACGATGTCTATCTTTGAGGTTGAGATGCATTTCTTGTATGCAGAAGAGGGATGGATTCTGTTTTCGTATCCAATCTGTTAACCTGTGAGTTTTTATGGGTGAGTTGAGTACATTTACATTAAGGGATATTAATGACCAGTGGTTGCTATCTCCTGTGAATTTGGTTTTCATCGTTGGTGATGATGTTATTTTGTGTGTTTGTTTCTTCTTTGGGATTATCTGCAACGAGATCATCAATTGTGTGTGTTTTTGTTGGTGTAGCCATCTTCCTTGGGTTGGAGTTTTCCTTCTAGTATTTTGTGTAGGACTGGGTTTGTGGCTAGGTATTGGTGAAATCTAGATTTGTCATGGAATATCTTGTTTTGTCCTTCCATGGTGATCGACAGTTTTGCTGGGTATAGTAGTCTGGGCTGGCATCCGTGGTCTCTCAATGTCTGCATAATGTTTGACCATGACCTTCTGGCTTTCATTGTCTCCACTGAGAAGTCAGGTGTAATTCTGATAGGTCTACCTTTATATGTTACTTGTCCTTTTCCCTTTGCAGCTCTTAATATTCTTTCTTTACTCTGTATGTTTAGTGTTTTGATTATTATGTGGTGAGAAGACTTTTTTTTTGGATCCAGTCTATTTGGTGTTCTGTAAGCTTCTTGTATCTTCATAGGCATATCTTTCTTTAGGTAGGGAAAGTTTTCTTCTATGATTTTGTTAAATAAATTTTCCGTGCCTTTGAGTTGACTTTCTTCTCCTTCTTCTATACCTATTATTCTAAGATTTGGCCTTTTTATGTTGTCCCATATTTCATGGATATTTTGGGTTAAGCTTTTGTTAGATTTAATGTTTTCTTTAGCTGATGAGTATTTCCTCTATTTTATCTTCCGCACTTGAGATTCTCTCTTCCATTTCTTGTATTCTGTTGTTCATACTTTCATTTGTGGTTCCTGTTCTTTTCCTCATGATTTCTGTTTCTATAATTCCTTCTGCTTGTGTTTTCTTTATTTTTTTCTATCTCAGTTTTCAAGTCCTGAATAGTTTCTGTCATATGTTTGAGTTCTTTTTCTTGGTTTTCTTTAAGTGATTTGCTGATATCTTCCAATTTTTTGTTTGTTTTTTGTTCCATTTCTTTAAGGTAATTTCTCAATTCATCTTTAAGAATTTCAGATATTCTCTTGTGGTTATTTTCTAGATCATTTTCTTCTGGGTCATCCATATTTGCTTGTTCAGGTCTTACTTTTGTAGGGTCTTTGGGTTTCACTGGTATTGTGTTGCTCTTTGTGGCGTAGCTTGTGATCTTACCTTTTCTACTCATCTTTTCCTCTAATAGGTGTGGTTGGTGCTGTCTGCGATTCTGTTGAATAATCTTCTAGGTGCCTGTAGATCGAAAGCTAAGATGGTTTTCCTCGTGCTACAGTCAGCATCACAGTCCTAGTTAACCCATTGGTTATTCCTGTTTCTGGAGGTAGCTCAGTGCTCCTGTGCTTTGGTCTGCTCCCTTGGAGTTTGCTGTCTCAACCCTCCTTTGGTCTAGGCTGCTGGCTTTGATCTGTTTCTGTAAATTTTGGTGTGGATCTCCTCTTGTAGATGTCCCTGGCTTGGAGTTAGACCTGTTCTGGTGGTGATCGCTGACTCTGGCTGGATCTGGTCACTGGGTCAATCCTGATTCACTCGTGTCCCGGGACCAGGTTTGCTCCTGGCTTCTGCTCCTGGTGGAGTTTGTTCTCTCTTTGTCTTAGGTAACTGGTTAAGTCCCACTCTGGTTCCGGTGGAGGTCGCGGGCTCTGAGTCAGGTTGTTGGCTCAATGAGTCCTAGGACTGGGTTGGCTCCCAGGGCTGGATTTGCTCATGGCTTCTGCTCCCTGTGGAGCTTGTTTCCTTGGCTCTTTGTGTCCTAGGAGTCTCGTTCAATTCCACTCCTTTGGAATTTGTTGCCCAAGGTGGAGTACCTGGTCTCAGGGCAACTTTAGCCTAGGTTACCGGCTTTGACCTGTATCTGTAAATCCTATTCTGGGTTCCCTCCTGCAGATGTCCCTGGGTTTGAGTTGGGCCTGGAAAGGTTTCTGGTTCCAGTCTACTGCCTGGGAGGTTCTAGGCTCCGGTGCGCCCGAACCCGCAGGGGACCTGATTGCTTCCTCAGAGGTCTCAGACTCGCGCTGGGACCCACAGGGGTTCCAGGTTCCTGACTATTCCCTCTGATGTCCCAAACCAATGCCCAAACCCACAGGGGACTTGGCTCAGGCCTATTCTTTCTGAGGTCCCAGATTTGTGCCTGGCCCCATCGAGATCTTGGTTCCTGCTTATTCCCTCGGAGGACCCAGCCTCACTCATGCCCAGGCTGACGGAGGTCCTGGCTCCGGCCTAGTTCCTGGGAGGTCCTAGACTCTTGTCCAGACCCGTGGGGGTGTTGGCCTATGTCCACTCCCTTGAAGGTCCCAGATTCAAGTCCAGACCCTCAGCAGTCTCTGTCTCTGGCTCAATCGCTCAGCGGTTACTCCCTTGTACCTGTTCCGGTGGAGACGCTGGCTCTGGATCTGGTCGCTGGGTCAATCCTGATCTGCTTGTGTCTGGGACCAGGTTTGCTCCTGGCTTCTGCTCCTGGTGGAGCTTGTTCTCTCTGTGTCTTAGGTAACTGGTTCAGTCCCACTTCGATTCAGGTTGAGGTCGCAGACTCTGAGTCAGGTCGTTGGCTCAATCAGTGTCCCAGGACTGGGTTGGCTCCCAGGGCTGGATTTGCTCCTGGCTTCTGCTCCCTGTGGAGCTTGTTTCCTTGGCTCTCTCTGTCCTAGAAGTCTCGTTCAATTCCACTCCTGTGGAATTTGTTGCCCAAGGTCCGACAAATGCTCTTAACCGCTGAACCATTTCTCCAGGCCTTACAATAATCATTTGAATAGTATAGTCTACCAAGTTATACTCTGAAATCAATTACTAGATGTTTAAGTTTTTTTCAATTTATTTCAAATAATTATATATATATACATATATATATTTATTTTGTTTTTGTCTTTTGAGATAAGGTTTTTCTGTGCAGCAGTTCTGACTGTTCTGGAAGGCATCAATATATTAAACATTGTCAGGCCTATGTCTTTTCTTCTGTTGAACCTTGGTTGGGAAGCAGACAATCATCAGGCTTGGGAAACAAACTTGAATGCTGGCCCTCATTTACTGGCTAGTGACCTTGAGCAAAGTACTAACTTAGGTTTTAGCATCTTCATCTGTAAAACAGGGACAGTGATTGTACTCACAGGAATGTGGTAGGGCTTAAATGATGAAAATAAGACTAGTGTTTAGGTAAGTGTCTAAAAAAGTGTGGTAAAATCAGCTTTCAGAGTTCTTCCTGCCCATGTCCCTCACACTGCATGAGAGGAGACTGCAGCCACAACCTTTGCCTGTCATTGCTCAAAATGGCTCTAGACAAGCCTTACAGTGGTGGGGACCACAATGCACCCGTCCTTTCTATTGGCTTTTATTGGGCTGGACAGGACTGGCCTGGAAGTGGACACAGTACAAAAAAGAGATTTTTGTTGATGGGCGGTGGTGGCGCACGCCTTTAATCCCAGCACTCGGGAGGCAGAGGCAGGCGGATCTCTGTGAGTTCGAGACCAGCCTGGTCTACAGAGCTAGTTCCAGGACAGGCTCCAAAACCAAAAAAAAAAAGGGATTTTTGTCGCTGATCTTGGCTTCTTCGTGAAGATGGTTGAAGACCTTCCGTGGAGATGAATCTTGAGTCCCTTCTAGGTATTTTATTTTGCGGTCCCTGGTTACGGCTGCCCACCACAGGGAACAGTGCACTCTCCGCTCTATTTGCCCAGGAAGGACTAGATGGATAGCCTATAGCAGTGGGCACAGGAGAGGCACTAGAGTAGACTGCTTTGACTTTCCAGCTCTCTACGACCTAACTGCCCTACCCAAGGCTGTGCATGTTGTCCTCTGTTGGCTTTAGCGACGTGCATCGATTTAGCCAGGGAGGACTGAAAAGAGGACAGGGGCTAAAGATGGAAAGAACGGTCTCCCGAAGGGCTCAAGTGTAGCCTTCTCTTCTGAGGGCATGGGTCAGCCGATCCAGAGGCTGGCTATATAAAGCCAAAGAAAACCCAGAATAGGCAGAGAACTAAAAATAGGCAGGAACACTTGAGGAGGAAGCGCCTGAGCTCTTGGTGGTCAAGCTGCACAAGCAGCTGCTTTTGTTGCTAAGATGGAACTGGGTGGAAAAGATTCAAGAGTCAGTTAGGAAGGGCTTACAACTGTCTGTGGGTACAATGAGCAAATGTGGAAGGCCCCCAAAACAATGTCCCACTTGGTGAATATTAAAGAGCTAGGAAAACGGTATTTTATGAACGGTTGCAACATGATCTTCCTTTCTAGCAAGAGGCAGAGCTTGGTTTAGGGCTTGGGAAAGGAAAACCACAGAATCATGAGGCCTGACAGCTATTCCCAGCTGCACTGCAACAGAAAGAAGAGAAGGCTGGAAGGGACGGAGTGAGGTGTCACTCTGCCACGTGTGGCTATGGCAGCGCTAGTTAGTAAATATCTTTGAGCTTCTGTCTTCCTCCTGTAAAAGCAAACCAACTCCCATGAGAAATCCAACCTCTGTCAAACAGAGGATGTCCCAGTGACAAGTCATGACAGGACAACCGCGAGGCTGGGGGACTGAGCAAACAGAGGGACCGGATAACCACAGCTCTTAACCATCCTGACCGCTAGGACTATGGACTTCGGGAGAAGGGGTACACTTGGGAGGCAGGGAGGAAGGTATCAAGGGCTGTTTCCAAGGAGAAAACAGACAGAGGTTAGGTAGCAGATCATAAAATTACACAGTATAATTAATGAAGTGAGAATCTTATAATGCTATTTTTATTTATTTGTATTTTTTTTTTCCAGACAGGGTTTCTATGTGGCTTTGGAGCCTGTCCTGGAACTAGCTCTTGTAGACCAGGCTGGTTTTGAACTCACAGAGATCTGCCTGCCTCTGCCTCCCAAGTGCTGGGATTAAAGGCATGCGCCACCACTGCCCGTGTGTTTTTGGTTTTTTGAGACAAGGTTTCTCTGCACAGCCCTGGCTGTCCTGGAACTCACTCTATAGACCAATCTGGCTTTGAATTTAAGAGATCCACCTGCCCCTGCCTCCCAAGTGCTGGGATTACACCACTGCCCGACTTGTAATGCTACTTTTGTGGTTAATTTAAGTCTGTTTTGTGTTGCTGTAACAAAACACCCAAGACTGGGTACTTAACAGGAGGCTTTACAGCTCATGGTTCTGGGGGTTCAGAGCGGGTGAGCCTGGGCTTCTGGAGAAGACATCATGTGACAGTGAGAGGCAGCTAGAGCAATCCCCCCCAAAACATAACTTTCTTGTTTTGCTTTTCTTTTTTTGGTTAAAAATTATTTTATTTTGTACACGCCTGTGGGTGTGCATATACCTCGGTGCGTATGTGGTGGACAGAGAACAACGTGAAGAAATCAGTTCTTTTCTCCTGTCACGTGGGGACTGATCTGAACTCAAACTCAAGAGATCCGCCTGACTCTGCCTCCCAAGTGCTGAGACTAAAGGCATGAGCCACCACCGCCCAGCCCAGCGAGGCAGATGGATCTTGAAGTTAATAGTCCAGGTTACAAGAGCAAGACCCTGTTCTCAAAAAAAAGTGGAAGGGTCTGGGTCAGACGCAAAGTGTGTATGTGATAAGCATAAGGACTTGAACTTGATTCCCAGTCCACTGCTGGGTGCAGGGTATTTGTCTGTGATCCTAGTCCTGGGGAGGTGTGGCAGAGGATCCCTGGAGCTGGCTAGCAGGTAATCTAGCTTTGGTGAGTAACTAGACCCAGGCTCAAAGGAGAAGCGGGCCAAGTTCCTGACATTGTTGTCAAGCCAGGGTTGTCCTATGTCCTCTACATATATATGTGTGGGCACACACATACCCAAAACTATAAAAAAATCAAATCAGCCAGGTGTGGTGGTACATGTAATCCTAGCACTTGGGACGCTGAAGTGAAAGGATCAGAAGTTCAAGGTCATCCTCAGATACATAGTAAAACCAGCCTGGGTTATATGAGGCCCAATTTCAAGCAAACAAACAAAACAATAACAACAACAAAAAACAGGGACAGAGGACCTGGAGGGATGGCTCAGTGGTTCCTAGCACTCACATGGCAGCTCAGTTCCAGGGACTCAGGCGCCCTCTTCTGGCCTCCACAGGTACTGCATGCATATGGTACTTAGACATACACGCAGACAAAATACCCATATATACAACTGGTGAAAACCCAGAAAAAGCAAGCAAACAAACAAAAAAGAAGGACCAGTGAGATGGCTCAGCAGGGAAAGAGGCTGTAACCTGAGGCTGTTTCCTAGAAACCACCTAAAGTTGGAGGAGAGGACTGATTCTATAGGGTTGACCCCCACATGCTTCCCAGGTCTGAGTGTGCAGCTCACCCACACTGAGTCCTCTACCCCACACTTCAGAACACTGTGTTTAGACAGGAATCTTCCTGTAGGGCAAAAGTCACTATGCTAAGTGTAAGGCAAGGTAGGATTGGTTTCAGGTCAGTCACTCCAACTCTTGAGAGGCGGTAGAAGGATTCAAACTTGCAGCTGACGAGGATCCAGGGGGCTCTCAAATATAGGAAATGATTGTCTTGATTGGTTAGATCACAACCTCAAGGTCACTTTTGATTCATGACAGACTCAGACCCTTCGTCTGTGTGCATGTGTGGTGTACATATATGGAGGCCAGAAGTTTTCCATTTTCCTTTTCCTTTTCTAAAACGAGTTCTCTCACTGGACTTGGAGATCAAAGATGCAACTCCAGCCGGGCCCTGGGATCTTGCACACACACACACACACGCACGCACGCACGCACGCACGCACGCACGCACGCACGCACGCACACACACACACACACACACACACACACACGCACACCCGCACCAATACCTACTATGCTTTTTTGTGGGTGTTGGGAATCCTAACTCAGGTCCTTATGCTTTTGTGACAAGTTCTTCAATGACTTTGCCATCTCCCCAGTTTCTCACCACCCCCTTTCACATCCAAATTAATCATGGGACATTTCTATCAAATCTTGCCCCACTGCCATGGATACTGCCTCACCTCTTCTGAGCCTGCCCAGTGCAGAGGGTTTGGAGGCAGCAGCACCCATTTCCTGGGCTCAAATCCTCCCGGTCTTCCTGCCCCACAGACTCAAACTCTGCCTCCTAAGTCATGGAAGACTCCAATCTGCCCTTTCTGGAATGTGCCCAACATTGAG